>VZRS01014431.1:503932-678098 GCA_013398055.1 Ifrita kowaldi
GTGTGTGTGTGCGTATCCAGTTCAGGCTGGTTCCTGGCTCAGGGAAGCATTTTATTGGATTTGTTAGTCTTTGATGCTGATTAAGCCCATGGGGTAGAAAAAAGCAAAAGAGAGGGGGAGTTTGGGGGGAGGGGAGAGATGCAGTTTCCCTGTGGCTGCAATGTTTTTAATTTATTATTAACCATCTCTCATGTGTTATCTGACAGCTCTGTTGAATTCTGGATGCAAAGGAAAGCAGTGCCTGCATTTATGGTTTTCTGGGGTGTACGTCCCCAGTCTCCCCAAATCAAAGTCCTGGCTGCTCACAGAGTTATCTTTGTAGATGCTAATTTTAAACAAATAGATTAGTAGGAAATTTGTTTCCTAGGAGTTGGAAGGCTGAGCCATTTCAAGGCTGGGATTGCACAACAGAGAGCCCAGAGACAGCCCAGGAGCGCAGGGTGAGATGCAGGGGAGCGGAGCATGCAGAAGGAATTCTGCAAGGTGACCCCAGAGTGGCCCAGACTGTGCTTCCAGCTTCTTCCTCAGGTGTCTTGAACATGCACCCCAGAAATGGCTGGATATCCCCAGTTTCTGGACTACCGTCTCATGCCACAGGCATTTCAGTCTTGACACAACACAACTATGGGCACCGTTCTGATTAAGTTTTTAGTTAAGTAGTGATAGGTTTCCCCTTTCAGATAGCCTTCCCAAGAGGATATTACCTCCAGGCACACAAACACTGGTGCCCTAATCCTACCTGGAAACCCAGAAAAGCTGCACATTTCCCCAGATCTGACACATAAGTGCCAGAAGTCAGAGCCAGCCAGATTTTTTTTTACACGAAAAGCAGAGACTGGAGATTGGAAGTCTCGTTCTCTGCTGTCTTACACAGTCATGTACAAAGTTGCAAAGCTCTAAGCACACCGTCAGAGCCCCAGCGTGTTCATTAGGTGCATGTTGCATGGTCACAAATGGCTGTGCCAGTTGTGATGCTGGAGAACCCAACATATACCTTCAGTTTTCAAAGCCACCAGTTGGTGACTGCAGCAGGTAGGGATCACTCCTCACTGGGGTTTCTACACAGCCGGTGAGAACTGGCAATTTTTCCTGACATCTCTCTGGAGAGGCTTGGAAAGAGAAGGCCAGAACCTCATCCGCTGGTTACTGGATAAGCACATGCTGTCCTTCATGCTGATTATATTTTACACTGTGCTGGTTACCAGCACTCCAAGGCAGGGTCCCTGCAGAAATGGACTTTTTAGGTTTGTGAAAAATCATGGCTGATATAAAATAATATTTATTATGAGAGAAAGCCAGGGAGATGGGTTTTCCTACTGCAGTACACAGAGCTGCAGGCTGGGATGTGAGCGAGCTACAAGATCAACGTCTGAACACCTTGCCACACACAAGCCCAAAACAGTAATTCAAACCAAAGACCACCACAAGTGGCATAAAGAGGTTCTGCTGCAACACAGCCCTCTCTCCATCCTTGGGCTAGCCCATGTTTCTTCTCCCGTTAGACTACCACCAGCATATTTGTGAATTCCTGGTTGATGAGGACCAGGGCTGGTGCAAGGACAGGAAGTTCCTGACATGCGGGATGCTCTGCTCCTGCTCTTAAACACTGCCATCTCCTGGGGCAGGGGAGGCAGCACAGCCCCTCCTCTTCATCAGCGAGTTGTTAATTATAAACTAGAGTTTGCTTCACCTCTATGGGCATCAGCAGCTCCAGCACTCAGGAGGGCCTCAAGTCAGACAGAGCCAGCCCCTAAATCAGACAGCATCTGGAAAGGACACTCCCACTGTGTCTATCAACAAGATCCATCTACCACTATGAAAGGATATTTTTCAAGGCCATCTGAAACGTGGTGCCATGCAATTTCATGCAGTTTTAGGGAAGTGTGTGTATTTTGTGCACGGTGCAAATGGGTGCAAGAGGAGGCTCCTTAAAGTTCACACCTCAGGGAAAAACAGAAAAATAATTTTCACTTGACCCCAGGCTCCTCCACGAGCGTTACTCCCAAACTGTCTATATCTGTGTTGGTGAAACCTTTCACACCATGTTTTATCTTATTGCTAAAAATAAATCACTTGTAAATTGTTTTATAAATTATGTATAAGAAGAGACCTCATAGTCTAAGATGTGCTACCAGTGTATTCTACATGATAAAAAAAAAAAATAAATCTAAAAGGATCTCCAAGGGTGGGAGGGGGAAGGGAAGGGAGCACTTTTATAAATAATATATTCAGTGGTCAAAGAAAGTTATCACCTTTTATGAAGTGTTTGGGATTCATTATGCATTAAAAGTGCAGCGCTGCTTCTAGCGTGCATGATATCAGGATGTGATTATTAAGCATTACAGCCACCAACTAAGTGATTATTGGTGTCATTTGTTTATCTAACCAAAACCTAGACTGCCACCTCTCATCAGTGGAAACAAACAGCTGATGTTTTTGACTAGTGCCAAAGGAACGCTGTCGATTATTCCCAGAGAGATGATGTCCCCATCATTGTGGGTTTCATTTGGTATTCATTGTAATAGCGCTGATCCTAATGAATTCATTTGGTATTCATGTGGATGTCACATGTATTTCCAGAGATGTTCTGCTGTAATTTAGCATGGGTTAATGGACACCTCTGTTAAAGTGTTATTGAAAGTTTGACATTCAAATAACCCAGTTTAAAAATCAGACAAACCTAGATATTAAAGCTGAAGGGAGGGTGGGGGGAGGGGACTGGAGTAAGAGGCAAGACTGAAATGCCACGCTGAGATAGTAACCCTTATCTTCCTGCTGGCAAGGGAACACTGTCTTATCCCTTCCTCTCCTAGCTAACCAAAAGCAGACCTTTGACCATTTTCAGGGACTTTGTGACAGGGCCTCTTTTCATGCCCAACCCAGATCTCCTCTCAGGGTTAGCCTGGCTCGTTCCTTGCCTTCCAAAGGCTGCACCAGGGGAGGGAAGAGCCTTTGGGAGCCCCAAAACCACAGGCAGGGTTTGATAACACTTCTGCTTTCCTTGAGAGACTAGGCACAGAGGCTTGGACCCTGCAACTCCAAATGCAGCACAAGGATCCAGGGTGAGGTTGAAATGAGTAGAAGGGCTTTTATTCCCCACATTTTGAAACACTGAAGGTGATTTTTCTGCTTTGCAAATTCAGAGAACAGATGATAAGGACAGCTGGATTAGCCCAGAAACTGGTAGCAAGTACAGTGTCTTGTGAGCTAAACGTGCTAAGGAACAGTGCAATTCCCTGGGCATTTTCAAGGAGCTCAAACCACTTATCCCTGCATTGCCAAAAATCTTGAGATGCCCCAGAGAATCACATTGCAAAGAAATACTATCCAGAGAGTCTTAAAAAGAATGATAATTTTCTTTTTTTCTCAACAGTTTATTCCATGGGATTTTGACAATGAAGAAGCCAACCCTTCCAGGTAGAGTCCCTCAAGTGCTTTTAAGGACTCGTCAAACACTGAATTTATAATACTCCCATTCAGGATATGCCAACAATGGAATATATGATGAGAGACTGGCAATGTAAAAGTTTCGCTCACATTCATTTGGGATGACCTGAACAGATACTAAGAATTTGGCCAAAGGGAAAGTTTGAATTGGTGAGTATTGTGACAAGCCCAGAGCTGATAAAATCTCAGTACCACACCACCACATTACAACCACACATGCAACCCATATACAGTAATTGTTTATATTAGACACAGAGCCAGTGTACCACATGCTTGGGGAACATAATCATCACTTAAACTGAGATTTCCCCAACCATGAAATAAATTGTGATCCACTGAATAAATTGATTTTTTTTTCTGCATTGTAGTAACACCGCTTGGCCCCACCCCTGCTAGTGCAGCCCCGTTGTTTCCACAGCAAGTCGAGCATTTGGAATACTAGAAACCAAAGTACAAAATCCATCCTGCAAAATACGTGAGCCTGTGGTAAGCCCAGAGGTTTGAAATGCCACTTGTTGCTCAGCCTTCTGGCTTTTGTTGAGCTCTTCCATTATGCAACACTCACAGCAACGCAAACTTCATCCTATCGTGGATTTTATATGTTCCTGCCTGCAGATTAAATTGCCAGCTATAACACAGCATGTGCTGTTTGTGGCCATTTTCCTAAATGCTACTTTGGGAACAAAACACACAGATGCCTAATGTAAACGAACCTCCTCCCGTTTTCCTTGCGAAGGCTGAAATTCAACTCTGTGCAGAGGTTCTCCACAAGCCTATTTATTAAATCCCACTGAAATGCCCCAAACTGGAGTTAATTAGGATTTAAGTGGTACATAACTTTATGAAGGTCCATTAAACAGCTTTGACCTTTATTATCTCTGTGGTTTTATTTGCACACTGGTGCTTGTTTTTGTGATAAAATACCTCGTTGTGTTTTCCACCACATGCAATCAATATCCCTTTGAGAACATCAGGGCTGAAATCCTGACTCTAACAAGCCAGTGGCAGAATTCCCATTGTCCACAGGAAGGTGGAGGCTTTTGCCTGGTCAGGTCAGGTACCTGCCACTACCTACTGAAGCTCTCAGACCTCGAGGAGATGAGGTCTGGTTGGTGGAGAATTGCACAGACAACAAACTCCCTCACAGCTACATCTGCAAAAAAGAACTATCTCAAAAAGAAAAGGAAAACAAGGTTAATAGGTATATTCTGAGAAAAGAATGAGGCTTTTCTCAGCAAAGCTGAGGTTTGCACGAATCGGAGATAACTTGCTTCGTGGCCAGCCCCAGACTGCCAAAGTTTCCCCGGGAAAAAATAAGGACTGTCAGAAACTTCATTAACTTCTACTCTTAATTGCAAAGGATACATTGCACATTAGGTAAGACCTTAGTATTTGGGAACTTAATGCTAAATGCTTGGCCTTTACCCCATTTCTGCTATATCTTACTTTGTAAGAAGGAACTGTACAGCTTGATGTAGCAATAAATAATTTTCATAAGTTTTATTGCAATGCTATGTGCCACTAATGGACAATTTGGTACTATTCTCAAGCAAGGGCAGCAGGCTGAATCACAAAGCAGCTGTTAGTGTTTCATTAGAAGAAAAAGTCCCTTCCCTACTCCATTTCAAACACCAGTCAGTTTTCTTTGATCATTTCTCATCTGCCACCAAACGATGGGGAGACCCAGCTCTTCCTATCCAATGGTAATGGTCTCGCAATCTCCAGCCCTTACAAGAGGCTGTGTAATTGGGCATTGCTCTGCTGAGGTGTTTTAATGCAGCCATGGCTCCTGACCTCCAGCCAGCAGGAGGAAAGAAAAGCCCTTGCCCAGATTCATCTGGAGTGGCTGCACACCGGCTGAACCTCTCTCATCTGCATTTTTCCTTGAGATTAATGAGCAACGGGGAAGGTCCCTAAACTTAAATGAGCCGGAATAAAACTCTGAAATAAGCCTTGCCTATTAGAGGCGGTGTTGGAAAGAGGTTTTCAGGGAAAGTCTTTCTCTGGGAGCAGTCATCACAAGGGAGGCAGCTGTTCAGCTCTGTGGTTCAGGAGCACAGTTGAGATCTAGTGGAAGCAGGTTCCACATCCATCCCTGCTTGGCACTCTTTATCCCTGTACGTCTGTGCTGTGGATTCTCATAGACATTGACTGTACTGTAATACTTCAAAATGCCAAAACTGGGCATCCTAACTTTCTGTGGAGCCTGAGGTAGCTGCAAAGACCCCAAGATGATGAAAACAAACCCAACAAAAACATACAGCCTACTTTCTATTGCCTTCAGATAATGAAGGCTCGAGGGTACAATCAAATCAACTTTTTCAGTGTAAATTTGAGGTGAGAAAACTATTCTGTAGTTACAGATTTCGATTCGTAAAATCTAATTTCTGATTCCAAAAGGAGAGGGTGGGGAAAACCCACAAACAAATAATTTAAAAATTCTGTATAAAAGATTTCCAATTTCCCCCATGAAATCAGAAGCATCAAATGAATGAAAAGATGACTGTGGGAAAAAGGAGTGAAGAGGCTTATTAGGAATATATTTGGTTTAGGTACAGCTTATGAGAATTTTGCTATTAGAACTAAACATATCCAGTTCCAAAGTAAAGAAATTCAGTTCCACTGTTGTTTTGGAAGACACAGCATGTTGTGGGTCTCTGTTGAACTCCAGGTTGTAAGTTTGCAGGAAAACTAGAATTCATGCTCAAAATGCAATTGCAAAAACACGAAACAACAGAATGTGCACAACCAGTGTTCTCTCAAATGATTTACCACTCATGCAAGCACTTACACTGTGTTTTAGAGCTAAAGCTACACTCCTGTTACAGGATTTACTTTTTTAAATGCAAATAGCCAAAATTAATCGAAGGAATACTGGCAGATTTTCTAAATTAACCAGATGTAACGCACCATGTTATCATTCCATATCACACTACACCAAGTTACCTTGTGCAGGGTATCCCGAGGATGTTCAGAGGGAGGGAGAGATTTATTGATACAAACAGAGCCCCAGTCTGTGCTATATTTAGCACAAATGCAAAACCAGCATAGATGGAGAGCAGATGCAAACTGAGATCAATGGAAACACAGTGACCTAGGACATGACAGGCTGCTCTGAAATGCAGTGAGCCACACTGAGCACCTACAAGTGCCACCTTCCTGGGGGATTTAATGTGCTTCCAGACATACTGAGGATATTGGGTTGAAGGGCCAGTTTTAAGGGGCAGCACAAGATCATAAAAATCAGCTCACCTGGGCAGCCCTTCAACACACCATCACCAGACAGAAAAGTATTTTTTGTAGCAAGAAGAGAGATCTGCCATGGTCAAAATTTGTTCTCTCACAGGTGCTACAGGAGCAGGGCAGCCCCTCCTTTCCCCTCTCATCTGAAGAGAAGAGCCCCAGCACCACCCTCAGTTTTTCCTCCTTTTTGCTTATCAGGGGTTTCACATCAGCTGGAGGCTTTTCTTACTGGGCAAAGTTTAAAACACAGCAATAAACTACATTGACCAACAGCACTCCCCCCAACACCCTGTTCCAAGTCAAGAACATATTTCAAGCTCTTTAAAATCCATATGCCCAGGTTTATTATGAGATAACTCAGTGACAGTACTGGGAACATGATAAGGTAACTGAAAAAGGCATCTGTTTTGCAGAAATTAGATTTACAAGATGCACTGTCAGATGGGCCACCTGCACTTCCTGCTCTGGGGGCCTGCAGGGCTGTGTCCCACCCAGAGCATCCCACCTGAGCAGCTCCTGCAGGAGGGCAGGGCTGCAGAGGATGCGGTACAGCTGGTTTAGGGAAGCAGCTGCAGGTCTGTAAACTGAAGGGAGCTGATCTGTGCCTACTTAAAAACAGATTATTGAGCTATAGTCCACAAACCATAATGAGAATTGGAACAAGTCAACTGCCACACTTCTCTCAGTGTAGCTTATTTAGCCATGAAATACAAGAACTAGGCCATCTGGATTCATGTTCACGTATTTATAAAGTTTGGAGCAGTTTGGCCCCCAGCTTGTTTGATGCATGTTTTTGGCAGCAGACCTCTTCCATCCCATTCATTTTCAATTTAGACCATGCATGTTAACCTTGTTTGATACCTTTGAAATAATTATATAAATAAGTAAGCCTGCCTTTCTATGTCTCACATGCAAAAACATTCATTATTTTTGGTTCCCTTTGGGCCAGATCCAAAGGTCTTCAAATCAACAGGAGCTTTTCATTTGTGTCCATGGGCTTTGGATCAAGCCTTTAATTATAATTGCATTGCCCCTTTAAGATGCAGGACCCTCTCATTTCCCCTGCAGGTTTCTGCTAGCAACTCTAGGATCCAACACAAGGCTCTTGTAACACCTGATTAAATATTAATCCAGAGGTGGGGGCCTCACTCTTTTATGATCCTTTCCCTAGAAGCTCCTATTAGTAAATCACAGTCCAGCACAAGAGGAAATGTGGCCATTCCATTATCCTCTGTTCACGAAGGGGCATTAATTCTTAATAAACTGACCTGATTATAATAATACTCGAAGGATGCAAAATAAGGAATAGACAGGTTTACATCCATGTCTAAGATTAAACACATGTACGGTGCTGGGAGAAAAGGTGGGGAGGGAAGGGCAGAAAAAGGAGGGAGGGAGGGATGTAAACTGTAGCTTGAATTCTCAGCAGAAGAGACTGCAGTGGCAGTAGGCTAGTAAGTTTTTCTGTGCCTCATTCACAATGTTTGCTTCTAAAAGAAAAGAAAAACAAAATTAAGCTTTTTCCTTTTGAATTTGGAGCAGGGCAGCCCTCCTCCCAAGAAGTGGCTACTATCAGATACAGCATTTGAGACTTCAAGGGAAGCAGTTCTCAAAGATTTGAGATAAAGCCCTGTATTATCCTCTCAAATGCTGGGTAGCGCACACAACTCCGTTAAAATATAAAGATCAGGTTCAAAAAGAGAGATGAGACTACTTCAGTATTCTTACACCAGCCTTCCAACGCTTTTGCTGGTTTGCAGGCAGTGATCCTGAGCAAGGAACACTCTGCAGGCCACACGAGGGGTTGTTCTTGCTGTCAGCCTGGGCTGCTGCGATAGCAGCCTCTTTTAAGTGCAATTTCCTGTGGCTGCCAGCAATGCTGGAAGGTCTCTGGGACAAGCCACTGCAACAAGTTATGACACAGGAATCACTGCATCCTCTCCTGAGGTCTTGCAAAAGCCTATCTAAACACTACTAAGCAACAGGGATTTGCGTGAAGTGTGCCACATCCCACAAGTCCCTTCACATCCCCGCCAAACTCAATGAAAACTTGTAAGACTCCACAAACACCTTTGTAAGATGCTGCTGAAATACAGGAGTCACATCAACACTTATCAGCTGGTCCACATGGACTATGAGAGCTTAAAGCACTCCTGGAAGAGCAGGGGGCTGCCACTGCCAGTCAGGGTGTTAATGCAGTTCAGCTGCCTCCAGCACCCCTGCTGCCTTCCTTCCCTTTCATTTAAGGAAGGGAACTGGCTAAGCAGTCTGCTGTGGCAGTGTGACACTATTCATGGCGTTCTGTAGCTGGTAAAAGAGGTGACTGGGTAAAGAAAATGGCTTTATAGCCATGCCTGTGATACAGACGTGCTTGGAGGCATGGAAAGGGGAAATGTGATTCCAAGCTTTCCCCATCCAGGGCCAGATCCCAGCCAGTCCTCCTCTCGTGGTGGCCTTCCCTCCAAATTATTTCAATATGCAACAAGTTTGGGTTTGAACGTGGTCTCATTCTTGGAAAATGATATATAGGCAGGGCCATCAATGAGAACAGCCCTCAGATGTTATCATAGAAGAGAGCCATTCCTCTGACATGAGTGGTAGTGATGGTCCTGGCTGATTAGAGCAGTTAAAACTTTATAGCACACCGTAGAGAGAGGCTGTTACAGCCTCCAAGGATGGACATGCAGCTTCTCACATGCAATTTCCACATTCAGCTGCTCCCAAGAGCATTATTATCTTTTTACTGTAGTGACCAAACCATGCAATTCCTCAAATCCTTTCCAAATGTTAATGAAATCAAATAAACCATCATACACTTCAGGGAATTGTACAGAAATAGCAAGCATTTAGGAGGAACCAAACACTGGCAAACCTCTCCGGAATCAACTCTTTAAATATGGGAAAGGCAGGATCCACTTTTTATATGGGGAAAGCCTGAGGCTGTTTTAAATTTTGAAAGAAGTTTTGATAGGTATGTAAGAGAGATCAATTATAATGCAAAGGTATTGGAAGCCTTTGATGCCTAGTCATTATCTAGTTGTACCAGACCTAAACTCAGAGTTTAAGCCAGAGGTTTTCAATGTTTCCTCTGAAGCTTAAGCAATGGCTGTGGTTTAACTGGGCAGGGAGTGGAACACCCCACAGCTGCTCACTCCCTCACTCCCAGTGGGATGGAGGAGAAAATCCAAAAAAATAAGGTGGGGTGAGGTAAAGACAGTTTAATAGGACAGAAAATGAAGGGAAAATAATAATAATAATGATAAAAGAATATACAAAAGAAGTGCTGCCCTGTGCAGTTACTCACCATGCCCTGACCAGTGCCCAGCCAGTCCCTGAGCAGTGGCCACTGCCCCCTGGCCACCTCCCCCCTGTTTATAGACTGACCATGAAGCCCTCTAGTCTGGGACAGCCCTTTGGCCAGCTGGGGTCAGTTGTCCCAACGGTGTCCCCTCCCAGCTTGTGTCCCTCATCCTCTTGCTGGCAGGGCAGCTCGAGAAGCTGGAAAATTCTTGACTTTGTACAAGCACAACTCAGCAACAGATAAACATCAACCCCTTTCTCATCCCAAATCCAAACTTCAGCACTGTACCAGCTGCTAGGAAGAAAATTAACTACCCCAGCTGAAACCAGGACAGCAACATCACTGGCACACAAATTAAAATATAAATAGAGCCTACTGGTCACAAAAGGTACTAAAGTGGGAAACTTAAAAAGCTCTTGGATAAACATCGAGTATATTACTTAATTTCAAGGCATCTGGAACGCTGAAAAATGCCTAACATTTAAATAATACCATTATCAAATGATGGTTTTAAAACCTGTGATTTTATTTTTTTCTATTATTTATATTTACAGCTGGAATAATGAGTATGTGCAGGATCCTTTGCTATTTTTGTTGCATATCTCTAGAAAATATACTCCCATTCAAGTCAAAGTACAAGTGAGGGAACAAAGGAAGTACCTGGAACAAGATTGTAGCTGATATATAAATGCAGAATCTCATTTAACAGCCACCTGAGCAGTGGCACCACCCACAAATCCACTGCTTGTTTCTCAGGGGGCTCAGTTCACACCAGAGCTGAGCCATTTCAGGGCTTCAGCTGCTCTGTGGAGCAGTGGCAGCAGTGTGACCGTAACAGATCTGTTTGAGCCCTCTGGAGATTGGTGCCAAAGGCATTGGCTCCCTGCATTTTAGCTGAACTGGGTTTAAACCACCACGCTGCAGTCGTTTTCCAGTGCTGCGCAGACTTATCCATCTGCTTTCCCGAGGGAAGACACACAGCCAACACACACAAAACACAAAGACCAGAATAACTATGGGCCTTGAACAATCACCAAGAAAAAAAGGCTAATTTTTTTTTTTCTATTTTTTTATTCCTTCCACAAACTGGGGCCAGTCACCATCTGTAACTCTTGCTGACCAAAACAATGCCATTTTGAGGTACTAAGGGACCCACTGCTCAGCTGCACAGAAAAAGATGCTATGAGCTACCTGAACAAGGCCCAAAACCCAATAAAGTCACCACAATTTAGCTCTGGAGGCGTCTTCTCATTCATTTCAGTGGACTCAGAGCCTGTGAAAGCACCATGGTGGTCTCTGCAACCCACCCCACTCTTGGTGTACAAAAAGCAGTTTGATGGTGTCTGCTGCCCCATTCTGGGTAGTTTTGCATAACTTAAATCATCCCTTTAAAAGATCACATCTATTACACTGTCAGCACCAAGACTATTGCTGAATTCCACACCTGTGGTCCGAAGGGTTAAAATAGAGGCTACTGGTGTTCTGCAGTGGGCTTTCCTGTTCCTTATCTCACAGTCTGTTCAAGGTCTCATAAATAGCACTGGAAGGGTGCCACTGAAATTAAAAATATGAATAAACACAGATTTTGCTCCATCCCAGAAAGATAACTTTTCTATCACCTGCACTCCACATTTACAGAGAGGGAAACCTGGGAACACACCACACCTGGGTTCAGTGGAGGACTAGTGCCCTCTTTTGATGTCAGTTTTACCCAAAGACTAATTAGGATTTTGTTTTATTGCTGTACCCGCAAGACATTTTTCATTTCCCCATATGCTGCACTTGGAATAACAATAATTAACACCTGAGTTTGTTTTACCTGACAGGACCAGGAAAATTGCTAAACATTTGAGATAAAACAACACTAAAGTATTTGTAAATCAGCTTCAAAGCCATTAAGGTATGGCAACTCTGACAGGTGCAGAGCCTCCACTGCTGCTAATGGCTTTGTGTGAAACACTACAGAGTCCATGGGGAGCTCTGCCTTCACTTCCAGGGGGCTGAGTCAGGCCACCAGGGATGAATGGCAATTGCTTGGTGTCATGTATGGACAGCACCTGACCTCTGGAAGGAAGTAAAAGAGCAAATGGAGCCAAGATATTCACGTTCTGCACGTGCCTGAGAAGTCACACGAGGTCTCAAGCTAAGCCTTGAACAACTTCCAACACACTTCACACAAACCCCAAGCACCTGAATTATTTCCTACCATTTGGATGTACTGGGAAACCAATTCAAGTCTTGCAGACGAATCCAGTTCTATAATCAGCACTAATATGGTTGCCTGTTACGTCCTTAGTGAGGGCTCAGATGTTCACTCTGCCTTGTCGTGCAAATTATACAAAAGGCAGAATCTCCTTGATCAACTTAAAACTGCACTTTCTGCTACACTTTGGTGGCTGTGAAATATTTAGACACACGGATGAACTAAAAGATTATGATGTATCACAAATTTATGCTTTCCTGCACTCTGAAGGATATTCTCAACAGACTTTTTAACAAGTGACTTCAGAAAAAGACAATTTTATTTAAAAAGCTACTAAAAAAACCCCCCAACAAAACAAACAAAAAACCCTTCAAAAGGAAACCACGCTTAAACCACAACAACTCCACATCTCTATTCTCTGGCAGTGAACAGAGCTAGACAGGTTCTACTAAGATTTCTTCTGCCAACACAGTTGCATACCAATTTTACTGGTCTCAGAATCTTATGGATAATGCATTGGTAGAGCCGAAGGTACCAGGACCTGCCATATTATTATGGTTACTTGTGCTAAAGCTAAAAACTAACTCAGGACAATCCTGAAACAATTAAAAGACAATGTCAAGTGACCTGACAGAAGTCAAAATGAATTGGAGACATGAAAATTCAAGTTTTAGCTATGCAAATATGAATTATGTAAATATATGGGCCTTTTGTTGGCCTTCTGTATGGCAGGGTGCAGTGTATCACACTCAGTAGCCTTTTTGCTATTTAGTAAATATATCAAATAAATTGCCCATGACCATATATTTCCTTGATTCCAGCCACATTTATACATCATGGACTTGCTTTGTTCACCAACCTTTCACTGCTGGAAACAAGAAGAAATGCTTTTAAAAGGGAAGGAGAAGAGTTAATCAAAGCCATAGCATTCTCTGTTTCTTTCCTGATCACGTAGACAGTGACCAAAAATAGAGCGAGCGCGTTAGCATCACTCGTGTCTTCTTGCTAATTGGCGTGTTTTAGATGCAGATGTTCTTCACTTCCAGAAGCTGATTTTTTTTCTTTTTTTTTTTTTGAGGAGTACAAAATATGCTGGTTTGGCACTTCTGAACCCAGTGAAACTTTGAGTTGCTGTACTGAAATAAGTATCAAATACCAGTAAGGAGCAGCAGGTTTGTTTTCCATCACCTCTTGTCGTGAGGATCTCAACCCTCCCAAATTCTAAACACCGGTGTGTGAGATACCAGGCACTGAGACAAGCACTTTGGAAACCTGTCTGCTGATGACACAAATAAGCAAACCAAGATTCCTCTCCTACTCCATGGAAACTGGTGCTTTAAAACTGATAATCAGAAGTGTATTGGATCCAACAGCCACAACATGCTCACACCACATGACACGGGACAGCTGTGGCAGATTTTGAAAGACTAGGTTTGTTCTCACAAGGCACCCCCATGATCAGACACTTGTCTCACCTCTCTGAAACTTTAATCTGTGGAGTTGCAATGCTTCCAGTATTTCCAGCCAGAGCTGGCAGAGTTTAAGTCAGGTGTTTTAGCATACTATATACAAACACCAGTGAATCCAATGGAAACCTGTGAACATTTTGTTCTAGCAGGAGATGAACTGAGAGCCAAATGAGCCACGCTTTGATCCAATTCAGTTTTCACGTCAGCCTGAAATTTACAGACATCGCTGCAATATAATAATACTGTAATAGAGAAGAAACCCTTTTCTTTTCTGCCAGACATTTTATGAACTAACACTTAGGCTCACACTTCTGCCTGTCAGTAGCACACTCAGAGTGACTTAAAACAGACCTCTAAAGTGTGGACACAGCTACTTAAATATGCAAATGAATTGGCTTTCCACATCCAGACAGAGTTTGTACGTCAGTTATTCAGTGCAAATAAGTACAAGGCAGATAAATGTCCATTTGCAGGTGAAAATGATCACTGATCATTTTGGAAGTCTGACTCAGTTAAAAGACTGAGAAACCACTGCTTCCAGCTTCAGCTGCTCCCTGTAAAGCTAAACCACTGTTACACAATGTAAAGGGTAATGTTATGTGCAAGTGTGGACAGTTACTAAGGTAAAAATAGGAGAGGGCTTTTAAAATTGAAGCACAACATCAGAAGTCTTTCAGATTTGTTCTAAGATGAAAGAAAAAGAGTTGAAGAGCAATAAGCAAGTTAATATTTCATTAAAAAGCTAATAACAAGATGTATACATTCTGAAGTTCATAGGAACCATTAATTACGATTGCTACTGGCAATGGATCATTCAGAAAAACATACATATGGTTCATATGGAATACAAATACAGCTTCTAGTCTTCAGATTGACATAGAGGGAAGACTTTAATCATATGACTTGAAAGTACAATCAGAACCTCCAGATTTCAACGCTTTTAAACCCAAAGGGAGAGCTGGATGCTTAGGTAACCAACTGCCTGCAGAAAACGCTCGATACATTTATGCACCCACCAAATTAGACAGGGAAATTATATCCAAATTGCACAAAAAGCTGTAATCCAGATTCACATCTCCTCTTTGGAAATGCCAGCGAGGATTTCACTTTCCAAAGCATCTCACAGCTCCCATTCAGTTCAATTGTAATCAGTTATGCTCAGGACTTTGCAAAACAACGCGATCGCCACTGAAAATGCTTTCAAAACTCTGTCCTTTGTACTACATTTATTCTATATGTTGAATTATATGCCATAATGTGGCTCTGTCAGGCATTCAGAGCACAGCTGTGATGAGCAAGAGCCCATGATTAATTCTGTCCTTGCTCTTCATAAACTATTTGCCTTGTCTAATTAGAAAAAAACACAATAGAAGTTACAAACATTTTCACCATTTCCAATTGGCCGTCAAAAACACAAGAGAAGCCAAGTCGCCTTTCACGAGCCGTGATGAATAATGTATAGAAAGACAAAGTCTCAAAGTTTACCCCATTTTGTGTTACATTGTTCCCATTGCCTTCCTCCACACCATTTCTGTTTTTCAAAAACTGTTCTGAAAGCCACTGCAGCACCGCTACATGGACCTACAGAAACCACTTTTTAGCTTTTTTCCTAATTTTTCAAGCTATTTTTTTCCCTGTCAAAAGCATCAGCTCAGCCCCCAAACTCCAGTTTTGCATAATTCATAGAAAAACCAACACAAGCGAATTGTCTCAAAACCTGTACTCCTTGAAATGCAAAACAAACACAACATGCAAATGTAGCAATGCCTTTAGAAGTGCAAGCAATCACCAGAATTCATACAGGGGTAACTTTGCCACTTTTGGAATAACCAGGAACACCTGGATACAGCAAGCCTTGGCTGGGAGCAAACCTGGCCACTTCATATTCCTGAGGTGCATTAGACCACCCTTAGTATGCCCAGGCTTCTCTGAGGAATCCCAGTAACTTCCTCCAGTATCTGATGCCAGCGATAATGCACATGTCTTGCACTGTCCACATCTTTATCACCAGCCATAGTGACAAAACTGGAATAAAACAAATATATTTGCAATTATGTGCAGTTTGCCAGATACTGCCTAAAGAAACCAGAGGGAAAAGCATTAAATCTGTAAGCCCTGAGACATACTCAGCTTTCTGTAAGTATTTTGTAATGTGTATAGAAACTGGAGACATGATTCCTTGTCATTATGCTGCCTGAACGTGGAAATCTTTGTCTGCTGTAGAGAGGAGCCCAAATGTTCCCAGAATTTAAGTTGGCTGGACCTGGGGCATTTGTTCAGCTCCTGAAGGAAGTCAGGACAAGCTGCCAAGTCTGGATCCTGACCCGCACTTTCAAAACAAACAAACAAAAACGTTCAGGATGTTTCAAATAATGTGCATCCTTTCTTAAGGGAGAAAAAAGGACACTTGAAGAAGTCTGATTTCACTTTCACAGCTCGGGCAGTGCCTGGAACTGCGAAGGCTCCGCTGATGTACCGCTCACAGCAGCAGCACAGGTTTCTAACCCTGAGCCTCGCAGAGCTCTTCCGAGTGGATGGTGCCACTCATTGGGGCTTGCAGGCTGGCGGAGCACACCTTTGGAGGCAGAGCTGTCACGGGTTACACAAGCAGAGAGCTTTGCAGCGACTTTCTGCGGAGCACGAGGTAAAACGTGCGGTGGAGCCGCTCACTTCCATCAGAGAGCGGCAGCCATCTGCTGGCAGGCAGCCGGCAGGAGGGCAGGCACCAGGGCTTTCCCAAACCCCTGCATTCCCAAGCTCATGAAAGAGCCACCTCAGTGCTCCCGGGAGCAGCCCACTCGGCTGTATTTAGGTGAAATCCTTGAAACAGACACCGCAGATAAACGTAACTAGGAAAATGCATACTTAAAAGGTAGAAAAATATCGTAAACCTCATCAAACGGCCCTGGAGAACGGGATCTGAAGTCACAAGTCATTTTTTGGAATTCTCAGTCTTATCTAAAGAAAGAAAGATTGCCATGTCTTTAATCTACAGACGAAAAGGAGCCAGCTGTACATCTGAAAATCAGCTGCGTATTGATCCCGCTCCTGTTAATATTCATGAAGGTGTATCGTAAGACTGGAGATTTTAACACAGTGCCCCCAGACTCTAAATCAATTCCCATTGATTTCAATTGGCTTCTCCCATCCATGCATCGACCTTACCCCTCCCTTGGAAACATGCTCTCAAGGTCCTTTGAAACACGCTTGCTGTATAATGAACTCTGAAGGATTGCGTGTGCTTATTGGTATGTTCTTTCCTTCTCCACCCGTGGAGCTTTTGAGGGGGCGGACACCACTATCTGATTTTATGTGAACATTTAAAAATTTGAACCTATGCCCCACAGGGCTCCCATCAGTTCCTAGAAGCCAGAATAAACTCCTCCTCTTCATTTAGATTTGTCTGAAAAGTTCAAGGCTAATGCGTGCATCCAACAGGATTGCATTTCTTGACACTGCCTGCTTCCAGGAGAAATACACACTGAGGTGTTTCTGGTTTGTTTGTCAGGTTTTTGGGTACTACAGCTAAAATGGGTTTACAGGAGTGGCAGATCTCAGAGGAGAGGGTTGAAGGGAGAATTTAATCTGCTCCTCTCTCTGAAAATGCTGGGCCCTTGAGCCTGACCTTGCTCCCTGCTGAACTTTCTAGCACCTGACATTTCAGTCTGTTCAGGGTGAGTTATGAGGAGTTAAGGAACCTCAGCAAATAAGCAGATACACACCAAAACTGCTGCCTGCATTAGGAGTTTATATCTAATGTGATCATTATTTCACTTCAACACACAAAGCAGGGGTTGGCTATCCCTGCTTCCAGTTGTATCTCAGGTGAAAAATGAAAGCAAGCATATTTAAAAATCAGACATTTTTTTATCAAAACAGTTTTCTGAGCTTTTTCTTCCTCAACTGATAGAAAAAAAAGTACAAATGGTGAAAGTATTTAACCATGTTGGAAGGTTTAGGTGATATTTCAACAGTAGTCCCTGTGCGAGCACAGGGTTGTCCCTCAGCTTCATTTACCAGACTGATTTTGTATTACCACTCTGGGCAACATCACAGCCAAGAGGACAGCCCTGTATATCCAACTGGTTAAAAACTCAGTTGGAAACATGCAAGATTTGCTTCCTGCATTCAACCATCCTCCCTTCCCTGATATCAATTAGCTGTGTCTTCATCTTATTTGTTGCACACACAGAATTCGAGAATGATGCATTTAGCAGCTATTCAAAAGAAAGATTTTTGGTTGAGAGTACTGTGATGACCAAACAACTTTTAGGAATTTGAATATATGGCTTTTGCCATATATGTTGAAGTCTAAATATCTGAACTTAAGGTAATATTGGTTTCTAACTGTCTTCAAAAGTCTTTCATATGTAACTGATTGGGTTACACTTTGTCAGTTCCAACCAAACAGCAGGATTTTACTTGCATCTTTGAAACAAAATGAATCAATAACATGCAGGTTTGTAGTGGAATCTGAGATTCTCCAAATTTTACAGCTCCAGGCAGGGCTGCCATCCAACCCAAACCAGCAAAACATGCCACCATCATTCCAACATCATATCCACAATGAGGCTGAATAGCATGGAAATCTAGAATAGCCAACACTAATCAGGGCTGTAAAAATAAACACACAAAGGAAAAACTTGTTTTTCTTGTACAATTAATTTTCCTTCCCAGTCTTGGCACTCTACACCAAGGCAATGCAGATGCTGACCCTTTCATGAGGGTTTGCTGTCAACCTCATTTGCTTTCTGCAGTGATATTCCACTTATCATTTTGCAAAAATCCCATGTCCCTTGAGAAAAGGCCCCTCAGCCTGAGGCCTGCTCCCCCTGCTGAGAGCACAAAGTCCCACAAATGCTGTGCCAGGGTAAGGGAAGGGCAGGTTCCAAATCCACGAAAGCTCTGACTGAAGAGGACAAGCTACAAACTCAGTGAGAGCTGTGTGGGGAAAAGCAGCAACACGAGGGGGTTGGCTTGATTTTTCAACTCCACTAAGCTTCAGAGAGTGGCTGTAAGTTTGGAGAAAATATTTGGATCAGTCCTTAGCACGTCAGTCAGCTCTCTCCACAGCACAGGCTGGGGAACATGACACACACCCCAACATCAATGCTTGGCGAGAACTTCTCACCTGCGCCAAACCTGTTGGTGCTACAACCTTGGTAACCCCAAAACAGAGAGAGAATTCATCTCTGTAACCCCAGATCTCTCTCCCACAGCTTCTCAAGACCACAGTGCAAGATGCCGCCTTTGCCCCAGCTCCGTTTCACTTTTCCTCAGCGCAGGGCATGCTCCCGCTGCCTCCTCCCTCCCTGCAGGCTCCTTCCTGTCTCCCAGAGGCTTCTCCTATCGCCTTCGCCATCAGAGGAGGCCGGACATCGCCCTGCTGAATGGGAGGAAGGCTCTGTAATTAACGGGATCCTTTGCTGTTTACACAAACACTCAGAACATACAGACAGCTGAAAGGTCAGCTCCAGCCACGGAGGGCAAATTAAACGGAATACGAGGTGATTATTGCGGAGAGCCTTTTAACTAATGAGGTGCTGCTCCTTTGGAAAAATAGTCCAGTTTTTCCTAGGATACTACTGATATTCTGAATTTTAAAAAAAGCTTTAAATGTATTTAAGAAATCAACCTACAAGCAACACACAAACCAACACAACACAGCTGGTTTCTGAGCAGGACTCAACTTGGATAGAAGAGGACAAGTTAGAGGGTTATTTACACGCTTTGAGTGAATTTCCATCAGTTATGAATTGTTTTATTATCTCCAAACTCTTTCTGAATTTCTTTTTATTAACAGTTTCACGTTATGAAAAATGTTATGCTTAAGGCTATTGTGAAAATAAACTTATAATCTTTATTTCTAGGTAGGTGAATTAAAAAATTATTTGGAAAATTATACATTGACTACCAAGAATCAGGAGAAGTGCACCTGGTACGTTTTGTTGTCAAATTACCATAAGGCTTATCTCAAAATAGCCCAAACATTCATCGCAGTATCTCAAAAAGCATTGTTTCAGAATATTTACAAAACCAGAAATTTAGCAGAGATTTGCTCTGTATAAAATAACAAATTAGAGTTTAATTGCCATTAACTAGAATCTGGAAAAACCATCTGTTCTTACTCACACATCAACAACAGCAAGCCACATTCATGTCATCCATCTTCAGAATACTGAAGCATATACTCCAGCTTTAAGGAGTTATTTAAGCACCTCTCAAGACTACAGGGTATAAGCACATACAAAAACTTGCTTAAAGTCAGGCCCTCACCAAATGATTGCTGACATTTACGGCTCAAAGAGCTGCAACAACACTAACAGCTCACAGCCTGCACTTGTGTCTACAGCAGAGGCCAGACATGATCAGCCTCAAGCTCAGAGTGCTGCTGACATTCACTGAGTCAGAGCCTCAGCGGAAGAGGGGGGATTAAAAACCAAATAAAAAACAATAAAATGCATTAAATGGAATATAGTTCAAAATTAATAAAGGAGACCATTTAAACACCTTGAGGCTCCCGTGCTGTGTTTCTGTGAAGCAGTTAAACTCACCGGTGGAATAGCTCATAGAAAAGAAATCATTAAGCTTATTCGATTGAATGTTATGTAATGTTTTAAAAGTTGTTTTGAAAATACTTCTTTTATAAGGAAAGGCATCAGAAAACCTATGTTTCTCTGTGTTTCATATGGAGACACAAAGTAGAACAGAATCTTGCCTACCTACCCACTTAATATGTTATAATTAGAGATGAGGAGGCAGTGTGAACATCTAAGCTGGGCTTGATGGAGGATATTAGTTGGAGCTCATGACAGAGCTCTGGGTAGACAGACAAGTGGAATTTAGAGGCTTGAAACTGCCAAAGGAAAAATATTCACTTGCTGATTTCCCTCAGATCAGGTGTTCCAATGTCCCTTTGCAGGTGGCATTTTAAAGAAAACACCTTGCAAAGTCAGGCTGTACCCAAGCGTTGCAAACCTTTATAGTTTTTATTCTTCTCTTCAATCTGCAGGTATAAGGACACAGGTGGCAATGCCACCCCTCCCACCTCATTTCCTCCTGACATGAAACAGAAAACAACCTTCCTGTTGGAGAGCCCTCCCTGCTGCTTTGTCTGATCCAGGTGGGACATGCAGAAGGAAGATTCCTGCCTCTGACAGATGCTCCTGGGCTTTGCAGCCCTGCCACTGTGCCATGACGGATTTTAAATTTTGATAATCCCTTTTTAGCCCTTTCAGACTAAGGCCATAACATGCCACAGCTCAAACAAAACCGGGCCCTGTCGGCCCATGTTCATACAAATAGCCCAAACCAAGATGATTTATTTACAACAGTTAATACAATTGGTAGTAACGACTTTATAGGCAACCTCTAAGTGCAGGCGAGATGAAAAATTTACTAAATTGGAGTATAAAAATTCATAAGAAAATGTACAGAATCAATATTTCATGGGACTTGCTTTACCTTGCCTTACACAAATCTACTCCAGAGCGCACATTAAAATTTAAACCAGCTTCGTGCGACAAGTTCAAATGCTGGGGCTGTTTCATATTAGT
This sequence comes from Ifrita kowaldi, assembly GCA_013398055.1. Lineage (NCBI taxonomy): Eukaryota > Metazoa > Chordata > Aves > Passeriformes > Cinclosomatidae > Ifrita > Ifrita kowaldi. The sequence goes on from VZRS01014431.1 coordinate 525,152, forward strand.
TTAACTTCGGAGGGAATTTTTTTTGTTTTGTTTGTTTCATAAATTGGAAAAAAGCACTTAGGGAGCTGCACAGTTTGAGTGCTTGTGTGCTGCTTTTTCTATTTTCTTCCTTTTAAGAATAAACTAATTGCTGACATAAATAGGGAGGACAATGCTCAAAGAAAAGAGACTCTGAAAATACCTTTGTATTCTCTTTAATAGAGCATAGGAGATGGAATCCCTTTGCATTCTCTTTAATACAATGTACAGAGACACTGCTTGGAAACAATACCTGCAGAATACTCCTAAGAGCCCCCGATCTGGGAACAAAGCACAAAAAAACACAAAGCCAGCCCTGCTGTAGGAGCAGAAAGGTGTGGGCATGGCTGTAGGATACAGCTCCACACGGCCCAGGAGGCTCAGCCCCTCTTCAAAAACCCAGTGCCAGCCATGACACTTCATCCTGCTGGAAACTGAGGCTGCTCTGGGGTGCTAATTTACTGCAGGAGGGGCATCCCTTCTGGCTTTACAAAGTTAATTTTTTCCCATTTGCTTCATCAGAAGGAGCAAGGCCTCAGAAGAGTGAAAGGTCTTTCACTGGAATAGGCCCAGAGCCCACCAGCATCATTATTGTGGAATCTGTGCAGCCCAGGTTTCATTCCAGGGGTTACTCAAAGGCTTGGGGAAGTCCTGTCCTTTGCCTCACCCCACCTGACCCTGTTTGCATGATTTTGCAGCTTTAGGCACCTCTTCCCTTGACATAACCCAGCTTGTCCCAAAGAATAAGATTTCTTTCTCTTCAAGCATGACAGAAAGGATTGATTAAAAATCGCCTCCCTGATGTTTGCATACAGTTCTCAAATAATGGAAAGAAAGGATAGAGCCCAAATATAAATGGGGGAGAAATCACCTCTAAGTATTTTGTTTGTGGCTGTGTCCTCATATATATTCTGTTGTGGTTCATGCAAATACTCAAAAAAAAAAAAAAGTCACAGATGTTTTTGGAGGACACCAATTACACTTGGAAAAATATACCTGTGCTACTGTACTCTGAAATTCCACAATAACATTTTCATCAGTTTGAAAATGTGGAGCCAGATTTTCAATTTAGCTGTGCAATTGCATATGAAAATGGGGTTAATTACATCAGCAACTAATTGGAAGAAATAGAAGTATTTGCAAAATTTAGGAGAAAAAAAAAGTTTAAAAACTTATTCAAATATATGACCTTTAAAGGGCAATCTCAACTTTTTCTTGTCGACATTATCCTACTGGACCAAAAAAAAAAGAAAAAAAAGACTATATTCTACCAGATATGTTATTTAAAAATTACAGTGTTATTAAAAATAATTCTTTCACTGGCACAAACAACTGTCCTAAGAAAATTTAATGTTCACTTTCTCAAGTTAACAGCAGACTTCAGCATGTTAGCGAAAACTAGTGATCATTTATTACTTATTATATTGTAATTCATTAAGGTTGTAAGAAATATTTAGATACTTAATTGGCATTTAACAAGATAACTGTAGAGAGTAAATGAGACATTAAATCCTTTTCTAAAATGCCCATTAGGTTTGGGTTGGAAATTAATTGATCTAATTCACTAGCTGTAAACCACTGTGGTCTGTGCCAGTTTAGAACTTTGAGATATTAACGACCCACAAAGCCAGAGCTGGTGGATGTCCTCACACAGGGGATAATATTCTGGTCACCTGTATTTATGATCCCAGTGAACAGACCGATAGGAAGCGTTTATCTCAAATGGCTGCTGCTCCTCCCCTGGCTCTCCATCACAGCCAGGATTCTCCCGGGCACCATCCCCGCTGTCAGAAGGGCTCTCTGAAGGCTGCAGAGCTGCATCTGCCTGCCCAATTTACAGCTTCCAGTTCTGTTTACACCTCATCTCATCCTGCAGCCCCAAAAGAAACTTGTAAACTTAGGGGATTTCTACTCTGAGAAGCCCCCACTTGACCGTCATACATTCTCAAATATCTCCGAATGCATTTTTTCATAAAACTTCATCTTTTCAGAGTCCATTTCCTCTTCAACTAGAATTTGTTGTCCCTTAAATGAGTACATACAGCAGGTGAGAAAACCTACAACAGCCTTTACAACTTGCTGTTAACTTCTGCTTCTCCCCAGTCTGAAGCAATGTGATAAATCCTCAGGAGAGCCCTAACTCTTCTCCTGAAGCCTCCATTAGTATTTCACATCTGTACGTGGAGACACTGATATCAATCACGACACTACGTGGGAGCCGTGTTCCTTGTTAATAAAGTGCCTTGAGGTCCATCAGCTTCTGCCTAATAGGTATTAAATAATTTTTACATTCTCAGAGACTGTTTCTAGGCAATTTATTGCTCATTTTTAGGAATAAAATAATCTCAGTATTTATCCACTATTAGATATCTATTTTGATCCTCAGAAAATGTCGCGCACGCTTTGATTAATTCCCCAGAAGCAGGGAAAGCACAGGGGGCTCTAATGATGTCATAACACCACAAGCAACATAAGACTTGCACACAACTTACATTTGGTTTCCAAAGACTATTTCCAGACTGTGGCCCGTGACTGTTGTAAGAGAAAAATCCAAATCTTTGCCTTAGTCTACATTTTCATCAGACTTAAAAATAATGTTTAACAGACATATTATCTCCTTATGACCAGGATGTAAGGTTTTTTTCACAGCTCTGGAAACACTGGCAAGCCTTGGGAACAAAGCTAAATTCACCGAGACAGTCAATTACTTCCAGTGGTGGAGTTACTACTGACATCAAGTCATAGCTGCAATGCACAATTCTGCTAAGAATCCAGACACTGGGAAATACAAGGACACACAATTTCCAACCAAGACCGCTGTGCCGTGGACACAATCACAACAGCAGAACTCACTTTGGGTCAGACGTGGCTCTTCAGGTTTCTTACTGCAATAGGAGGTGTTGGAGTACGAGGCCAGGAAGGACAAGTTTTTGCTGGCTCTGCTAGGGGAAGTTTGCCAGTACATTTACCAGTAGACCAACGCTGACAAAACCTTTGAGAGCTGACAAGGCCACGGGTACATACTTCTGTCAAGGACTATTTACAATTTATGAAGGTCAGCTCTTCCTCTGGTGTAAATAACTCTTGCTCCAATGACAGCAGCAGAGACCCACCAGTACACACCAGTGGAGGAACTGGCTCCTTCCATTCCAGGAGTCACGCTGCTGACACTACACAAGCAGAGAAACCCAAACACAAGGAAATTCAAACACAGGCAACTGCTCTTACTTTACTAGCAGGGCAATTGTCTGTCTTTCACGTTCCTTATTTTTCTCCTGGGAAACATTAAAGAGCTACTGCTGAATTTTTAAGGTGGCTCATCTGGTGGCACCAGTGCAGCACCAAGGGCCGGCTGTGATGCATTTCTCCAGTTTGGAGAAAAGCAGGAGGATGTGCTGGTGCTGCCTCACCTCAAGTCCCAGGTACAGTTCTGGGCACCACATTATAAGAAAGACATAAATTCATTAAAGATTTCCCAAAGGAGGAACACTGAAATGTGAAGAGTCTAGAGAAGAAGCCATACGAGGAGTAGCTGAGGCCAGAGCAGACCGAGGTCAGGGTCTGCAGCTCCTCCCAAGGGGCAGCTTTGATCTCTGCCCTCTGTGACAGGGACAGCAATGACATGATGCTGTGCCAGGGGATGGTTTGGTTGGATGTTAAACAAAGGTTCTTCCCCCCAGAGGGTGTTGGGGCACTGAACAGGCTCCCCAGGGCAGTGGGCACAGCTCCAAGGCTGCCAGAGCTCCAGCAACATTGGGACAACACCCTCAGAGACAGGGTAAGATTTTTGCTGTTGTCCTGTGGAGAGCCAGGACTCGATGATCCTTGTGGGTCCCTTCCAGCTCAGCATATTTTAAGGTTCTGTGCTTGGGGCCTTCCAACATATTTCCTGAAAAACATTACGCAGCCTGGAACTTCCATGAAGCTACAGTGGCTATGCACATAGAATATACACAATGGCTATTTCCATAGAAAATACATCCCAAAAACCCGTACCACCCCAAGGAAAACTGGGGAGAGCCAACAGCATTACCTGCATCCCCTCCCCCAGTTCCAAAGTTATCATTTCTGAAGAAGACTTGCATTTAGCTGAGTCTTGCAGGTTTTTCCACCTGCTAAGTCCTGTGTGTGCCCCTCTTTTCAAATGCCATGCCCTTTGCCTCCCAGCCCATTTGAGGGTTAATTTTGCCATCTCAAGATCTTTCTGAGATGCCAGTCAAGCTCATCATCAATCTGACAGAGATGTCTTTTGGGGAATCTGGGTTGTTTTTTCTGGGAGCACTGTCCATTTGACAGACAGGAGGCTGTGCTGCAGCAGCCCCATCAGAACGCTTAGCTATGTCTGCTGCTGAAATCTCTGAATTAAACATTTAGAGCTGCAATTAAATCTAAAAAAAAAAAAAAAAAAGCAGCAAACATGTTTACAGGACTTCATAGCTAATTTATAAACTTTTCTATTCAAGCTCCCATTTTGCTTAACTACTTTAATTTGTAGAAGAAACACATCTCTGATTGTGCAGGGTGGTGGATCAGAATTTGCCCAGGGACAGGTAGTGAAAAATGCAAAAGGCTGAGCTGACATCACTAAGGTAATTTTTGACATGTATCTAGTTTTAAACAGCTGCTCAGAAAATTAGGGACATGTATTTTTTAAAAGTTTGTCACTGTGTGTGTCTGTCATGAGTGTGCTCTTTCACAAGTGTTTATCCTTTCTTGCAGCTAGAAAGTCAGATTGAAATGTTCAGAGTTTGTAGATGCATTTCCTACTTGACACAGACACGATGCTAAAACCATACCCCTCTCCACACTCATGTTTTAATTTCTTTCTCATGCTGTATACACAGAACATACTTTACAGCTCAAGTGGCAAATAAATCCTCACTCCACACCTATGCACATGGCTGGATTTTCAGAGATGCCAAAAATAAACACCCGCAATTGTTTTACAGCAAGTGCTCGCTCTCTGCTGGAGTCCATGAAATTCAGGGCTGAACACCACTCAGTGTGAATTTTGCTGAGAAAAACGGCTTCAGTTCACTATGGCTCGTGGAAAGTCTGTTTACTTTTATCTGAGCTTGCAACCCTTGAATTTCAGAGTCTGAAAGAACTTCAGTCAAAAACCAGCCATCAAGTCCTGTCGAGCCCATGCACAGGCTGTGAGCTGAAACATAGGTTGACATAAAGTTTTAGTGCAGGTTTTCCACCAAAAATTAGACCAATGTTTAACTTCGCGCACACATAAAGAGCTCAAGAATTATCCAAGCTTTGGGTTTTCAGAACAAAAGCCACCGTGTTTGCTGGCACACACTCACACTTTCAAAACAATGTTCTGCAACACAGACTGAGATTCCAAGAAGCATCAGTGGGATTATCAAAGACCTTGGGATGCATGGGAGCACCAGCTATAACGTAAGGAACAGATTTGCAGCAGGGCTAAGCTACAATGAACACAAACCCCTTCAGCCCCCCACCAAAAATAAAAACTAAAGCACATTCCTGTATCGGTTTTGCCCTTTTTCTTACTGCCTTTAAACTACACAGCATCATTTGAGTCGCCTTGGCTCTCCAAAGTTTCTCCGGGTGAGCAAATCCCTTGTTTGCAGTTTTTGGCTACTGGAAATTTCAGTCAGGATCGAACAGCTCAGCCCCACCTGGAGGCACAACTGGGGAACCAGCAACAGCAACCAGGAATCACAGAGAAAACAAAAAGCTTCACCTTTCTTTGTCAGGCAGAGACAAAGAGATATTTCCACATACTTTTACATTTGTCCGTACTTCAGAAAGCTGCCCCTGGTGCTCAGCCATTTCACACATCACTGTTCCCTCCCTCCACAGCGTGGCTGTTCAAATTCCTTTTTCAGGACCTTGTGGATTCAGAGTCTCTCCTGGCAACACGGCGAGCTCAGTCTGACAAGAAAACCGAAGTACTTTCCCAGCAGCTCTTATCAGGAAACAATGTGTCAAACACGATGAAACTAGCTCTCCGTTCTTGGAAGATTTACTACAATTCCCCCAATGCTCACGGAGGCAATGTTAACACTAACCCGCTACGCAACCCCGCCGTGTAAATACGGGCTGCTCTCCCAAGGAACAGCTCCTAGAAAAGCCTGGGCGGGCTTCTCCACCCCGCACACTGATAAACATCCCCAGACGGGTCTGTGCACTCTGTTCCTCCAAATGTGCCTGGGGAAAAGGGGCTCAGATGGATTTTTCCCTGGGGGCATCCCTGTCTTGCCTCTCCCTTGCCCTGCTCCAAGCCGGCAGCTCCGCGGGTGGTTTGGATTCTCCTACACGATGGAGCAGAGGCCGACAGGAGAGCTCGGGATATTCACACAGGGAACAGCCAAAGCGGGCTGGATAAAGGGGTGGCCACTCAAGTGACCACAGAAGAAGAGGGGAGGATGGGGACAGAGTGAGTTTTCCGGGGTCCTGGAGCATCACCAGCACAAAGGGAGGTAAATGGAAAAAATATGTAGATGCTCACCTGGCACCAAGTCTATTACACTATTTATGACTGGTGTTCTTCCTGCTTGGAAGCAGTGATTATTGACTCCTTTAAAAATAGATGTCTGTTGCTAAATAAATAAAATAAATGCAAGTGTGTTCTGTTCTATGAGATGTCCCCAGATTTGGGTTTGCTTTTTTAATCCCATTTTCAACAGTAAAGCACAGGGGAAAACAAAATTTAGGGGTTAAATGAAGGCTGGTAAACAAAGCAGAAACACCTAATCTTGCATGCATCTTGCTTCTGAAGCTTTCTTCTGAGATTTATTTTTTTGTTTGAACACTCGGGTCTTTCCAAATCCAAGATCCCTTGTTTACACCAGCCAGAAGAATACTAAATCATGACCACCGTCATTATGCCATTTGATAGGGCCCAAAACACAGAATTGGGATAGTTTAGGATCCTGAGTCTCCAGGGAAAATTAACTAATGCTATAAATTAAGAACTCTGTTCATGCCAGTAACTTCAGCTTCCAAAGCAAGCTGCAAAACACAGCCCCAAAATATTTTAGTAAGTGCTTGTCTGTACTAGACTGTGGGGCTGCAGGAATTATGGGTTGATAACACTGGAATTTATGAGAGACTGGATGGTTTCTGGATTTGTTAGGAAGCCAGGAAACATGGACATATAACACATATCTGGCTGAAGCTGTTGGCCAGAACACGAGAGGCAGCAACATGGAACCCACCAAGCAAATATTCACAATTCCCAAGGTAAAAATGATCTTTTGCCACATTTGTGTGTTCTGCCAGGCTCCCTGTGGCACTCAGGCAGGGTAAAAGATCAAATCTTTGAGAATACGGCCCAGATTGTTGAGCCTAAGAAAGTGAGGTCAGAATTGGGCCCACGATGCTGCTTGCAGAATTCTTGTCCCATTCCCACTAAAACTATCACCTTCCGTCACACCGTCAGCCTTCTTCCAAGCACATCTGACAGCTTCTTCCACAGTTTGTAAAATGACACCTGCTGAAACTTAAGCTATTTGTGCAGATAAGAGAGCCATGGAGAGCGTTCATGTTTTCCATGTTGTCAGAGTAATTTGTTTTGCTGTTTGGGATAGGTTCTACTAAGCATAAATATTTATGTCTGTGTGGATGTCAAATACTTTAATTAGGAAGTACACCTAGAACTGGGCTGGATTTAATTGAATCTTTAAACCAGCTAGACATTTTCAAGGCTTCAACTGTTTGTCATATAAATATATTGGAGTAGACCTCTACTGGGATAAGTTTTCTTCAGGAAAAAGATCTCTTGTCATTGTCTGGGGCATTCCACAAAATGCAGTAGCTGTGAGCACTGCAGGGAGATCTACCTTCAGCTAAAAGAAGCCATAAGATGTATGGAAGAGAATTAACAAATCAGAAATATGGATAGTGAGACTCCCCAAGTCTCCCTTCTTCCACGCCTCATTTCTGAGCCAAGCTGTGCTGCCCAAGCTCCATGCAGCACGGCAGGACCCAGCCAGGTCAAGAAGCCACTTCAGTTACTGGAAACATCACAAGAACTCATTTTATTGACAAAGAGCTAAATTAGTGCAGAGGTGCTGCACTGCAGAGCCTTCCAGTACTATATTAAATCTAATCTGGATATTACTGCCAGTGGCTCCCAATTTAATTTGTTTGGGTACTGCTGGAAGCAAGCATGAAGAGCAAACTAAACACCAGCAGCACCCAGCTTCTGCAGTTCCATGCTTTTTCCTAAATTCCCTGCAAAGAACTTAATGCCCTTCTCCTCATTACTTCCCCTCTGCTTCCATTTTATCCACCTCCCTAAATCAGCCTTTCATCCCAAGTTCTTCCTTACAGCACTTTTTAAAGTTTAAGCCATAAGTGTATTACCTACATACCTCACAAACCCTGGGCTCTACCTCTTCCTGCTCCACACAAACCAGACATGGCAAGCTGAGGTTTCTTTAGGCACCCACACAGGGTTCCAAAAGAGAAACTGGAGGCAGGAGATGCTCCTTCACAGAGCAGCAAGCTGCAGCCCCATAGCTGCCCGCAGAGAAGCCCTTACCTTGGAGCAGTTGTAAAAGCAGAGTCTCCAGATGCCAAGAGATGCTGCTGTATCACTGCCAGAGCATGGAAGGGAAAGGCACCCAAGCATCACAGCTTTTTGGAAGTTTTTAAACCCAGAAGACACCTAAGAGGCGAGGAGGTAGCACCCTCACTTCAGCTGTGGAGGAGTCAGCCCCAAGCTCCTGCTCTGAAGGAGTCAGGGAGGGGATGTGAGCCCCAGACCCCATCAGCAGGTGAGGGCACTAATCCCACTAATCAGGCTGCACTTGGCCCAGCTGTGTTACACAGGTGCAGATACCATAGACCAGGACCTAGCAACAAGCAATTCCAGAGAAACAGGCTGTGGTATCAGTCCTCAATGATAGTGGGTTTTTTACGTGCACAGATTTTAAGATAAAATTCATTATGACCCTCTAGTCAGGTTCCCTGGTGGGAGCACTGGGTGCTGCTCAGCTGTGGTTTCAAAACACAAAAAGCTGTCACAGGAGAAGCCTCAGAGGAGTTTAATTCAATTTCCACGTTAGCAACAGATTTTTATGTGTTTGTGGGCAATTCTATTACACCCCTTTGCCTCAATCTCTCATTCTTCCCTCAGGAGATACTAGGTAAATTCATCACTGCCAGCAAAATTTGCATGACATGTTATTCAAGTACTTGAGCCTGAATAACATCCACTCAAATCATGGTACTGAGTTGACAGACTTGTTGACCTTTAAGATCTTTTCCAGCCTTAACAATTCTGTGATCTTACTCCATTAAAAAAAAACCAGATGTAAAGAAAAGTCTCTACAAAGCACTACATTGTGAGCCCTGTATACAATAAAACAACAGTGACTCTCAAAATGGCTGCCCATCTCTGCAGATGACAAATTTTAGGATTTAAAAGTGTCATATATCAAAAATAAGATTCCTCTTCTGAAGTCCAGCCCTGCAAGGCTGTGAGCGCACAGCTCTGCTGGGGATTTCGCAAGGGCCAAGAAGTTAGACAATTACTTCATTTTGAGACGGCTTTGTGTTTGGGACACATAATCTCTGAAAATTACATAAAACTGTATTAAACACGCTTCACACACTGTACTGAATATCCATCAAATGATAACAGCTGTCATCATGCTGCCCTGGTCTGAATTTGAACCTCAAAGCTCTCACTGAAATAGTGTTTATCAGAGATATATCTACAGAATACTCCAGACACAGAAAGCTATCACTGTGTAATCATGGGCTGTAAAACAGCTGATGACTTCAGTATGCTTTTGCTACTCCTTAAATAACCTGCAATCCCTCTCAGGAGCATTCAAATCCATCCTTTGGAAAATAAAGTAAGATACAGTATTAATAAAAAGTTTGAGCGCTGCGCTCAGCTCAGTTGTGCTTCTATTGACCGTCACACATCCAAAAAACATTAGAGGAGGTTGGTCCTCCAGAGATGCCACCACGACAGCAAGAGAAAGCCTTGGCAATTATGTAAAGGCACCATGCTCCTGTTTTATTTAGCAGAGAGAGGGTTTTTTTTTTTTATTCTTACAGCCTTTTTGTGCTCCCAGATGTTTTAATTACTGAGGAAAGGGAGCGGATGATTCTGGCCATATGTCTCCATTCCGCATAAATAAATATTGTCGCCAGCCCAGCGAAGTTTCGCGGAGCTGCCGATGATCCCGCTGACACTAAAGCTGTCGGGCCCGATAAGCATCTTCAATCCTTCAGTGAGCATGCTAATTCCAGGAACGCTGAGACTGATATCCCATGAAAATATTCAATCTAGGAACAATTAGGCTCATATTGCTGCAAAATGGTACCTCTAGGAATTTGGGTGCTCGCTTGATTGGAGCCTGGAGCAGAAGCTCTAAGCGGAGTCGCTGGTGGGAACAAGCAAGGAGGAGAGAACAGGTGAAATGGGCTCTTCAGAGCAACGATTGCTCTCTGAAGTCCCTGTGGGCCACGTTTGCCTTTCTCTGGCCCATTCACAGAGTCCTGGGGCGCAACAACTTAATAAATAAAGGGATTTAGTTACAACTGCTTTATGACTTTTGTTGATGAATGCATGCAACATCAATTGTTTTCACTGCAGCGTGTTTTGAAACAAACAATGGTCAGGCTCTGGTGGTGTTAGACAGCATGAAAACACAGTTGCAAACCTTCCCGTCGCAGCTTTCGGCCTAAATAAACAGTCTAATATATCCCCCAGAAAACAATACACAGCCACAGTGACTGCGGGGGGTTGCAAACAAGTTGTGACAGTTGTTAAGCAGAAGGGAGTAATTTCAGAGGAAAGAAATTAGCTAAATGAACTGACAAGGAAGAGGGAGGCAGGACAGGGCAGCCAGTGACAATGCCAGGCTGTGAATATCCCTCATTTTTGCTACATGAACACAGCACCAAACCCTCTCAACAGTGCTTGAACCTCTCTCCTCAGCCAGGGGTGGATGGGCCTTATGGAAGGCATTGGAAGACAACAAGTGAGGGTGCTTTTTGGTCAAATGAGAATTTTTTTTCAAAAGCTAGAATTCCAAGACAACAAATTAAGGTACTAGCAAGGTAAGTACAATCCTAATTTCCACAGTCAAGCTAATTGGTCATCATCAAGACCTTCTTTTGAAGTAAAAATACTTTTTATAAAAGAAAAAATACTTTTTTAAAAATTATTATTTTCCTAAGAACCTCAACTCGTGCCCTTCAAGCTTGTGAGCCACAGCAAACATTGCCACGAAGCAAGAATCACTGTTTATTGAGCTCTGTTAACATCACTTTTATTAGGGAACATGCAAAGCCAAAGAAAGGTGCAGGAGGACTCATCACCCCACCAAAATGTGAGCCGGTGCTGAGGACTCCCAGGGTTCTTATGCAGGTCCCTCAGGAATGGCAGAATAGGAGCACATACGCTGCCACACCTGCCCTTTGTGGGCAGACAGGACAACCACCCTCTCCAAAGTTGGTCAGGGCTGGATGAAAGGGTCCTAACAGGCCTCCAGCTCCTCTCACAGCTGCATATCTGACAAAGTGCCCAGCTGTAGGCAATGGGTGTTTATTGTTGCCTCCTGGCTTAACTCTGCACCCATGGATTCACAGGTGAATCCTGATTTTCATTGGCAGTACAGAATCCAAAATTCTGTTTGATGTCACATGCAAAAAACTGCCCCAGGACTGAGACCTGAATGGAGAAATTAAGAAATACTGGGCAAAGAAGAAGGGAAAAACCTGCAGCTCATCCACTCAACAATTCTGTATTTGTTCTCTAGGTCGTGACACGAGAAAGTAACCAGCTTTGAAGAGTACTTACATATGGTACACACCTCAGCAAAAGCTCTGTCCAAAAAAGTCTGTGTGGACAGAAGACAGGAAACATTAATTTGTTCTTTTCAGTGAAACTTTTTCCACCTACTCTCGTTTTCAGAGCCAGCTCCCTCCAAGATATCACTCCAAGTAAATCAAGCTGGGATAGGAGCAGCAGCCAGCCTGTACACAGAGTTTTGAGGAGCAGGCCAGTGCTGTCTCCCATTAGCAGAACACACACGGTTGTGCTCAGAGCCAGTTATATGTCAGGGGAAACACCTGGGGATAAACCAAGATTCAGGAGGTCGTTGTTGAAAATGAAAAGACACTGAAAGAGCCTAAAACATTGGGCTCATTTAAATCACCTTTGAAGTAGCACATTGTCTCACCTCCCTTGGGCTGAACCAAAGCTATGAGACACAGAAAAAGTCTGAGTGCTCCTCTTACACTAGAAAAGGAGGCATTCTTGAGAGATTAAAGGACATTTTGAATCATGATTAAGACCATAATAAAGGAGAAACTCATGGCTAGGCAAGCAGTGAGTCCAATCTTTGAAGAAAGGATGGTTTTATCAACAAGGCAAAACCTGAAATGCATCTACAACTGAGCTTTACCTGCTTACACCATCACTACCTGTGTGTGCACATAGAAATAGCGAATCAGAAAGACAAAACAGTTTTATGAATAATACCCTAAATGTCAAACGGCTGAGTGTGAACTTAGGAGCTGTATTAGATATTACTGACTTGAATTCTACCCTTGGTATTCTGTCTGAGGCAAACACAGAGAAAACAAAAATCATTTGTGAGCTTGTCTCCAGCTACATGGCTCTGTTTTAAAAACATCAATGTTTTCAGCCACTTCTAAACCAATCAAGGAGATTTTCCTTAGTCTAAAACACCAGAATGTAAATTTTGGTTTGTACTTCCCGATATTGTGAATGGGAGCAGAATGAGCAGCACTGAAACACTGCAAAGAAAGCTGCTCCCAAGACATTTCTGACACAGCCAGAATAGAAATCTCCAGCTGGGATTTCCAGTTCACTTTTTTGCCAAAAGAAGAGACTGAGATAAGCATCCGATTTTAAAGCTCATCCAAAAAATAGCATATGGAGAAAGAATTATTTTCTGCTGAGCTAAAGCACAGGATGAAAAGTCTGGAAATCTGAATTTTAATCTTAGTGACAGTAATTTTGTATCAAAAGTAAAACTACTGACATTAACAACCAGAGAAGATTTAAGATTAGCTTAAGCAAGGTCAGAATCAGCATGTAGGTTCTGGGCCCAGCAGCATTACAGACTCCCACCGTGATCTTGGGCAAAATCCATGGAGTGATGGAGTGATTCCATGGAGTGATTTTAGGAGCCTTGAATTTTAGATGACTACATTAAGCAACTCAAAGCAAGCAACCACAAAAATGATGTACTTAAAGTGCTCTGAAAATCCTGAGCTTAGCTTTTCTATGATTTAGATGTCTCGCCTTTTAAAAAATTATCATTGTTACAATGATGGCCAGTTTAATAACAGTGACATCCTTCTTGAATTCTTTACTAAAAGCAAATTGCTTTAAGATTCTCAGAAGGCAATGAAGAAGCATAAAATTATATTTAATTTACCAGTATTTCTTCAGATGTATCAATTACCAGTAATGTAGATGAGAAAGAGAGACAGGGAATGTATCATTTCTCTCAAAGAAAAAGAAAGCACACCAGAAGGAAAAAAAGTAATTTTCCTTTCCTATTCATGTCCCTAGTCATGACAAATGTCTCTCAGTTCAGCTATGTCTGCTCAGAGTGCATTTTTACACACTTATAGAGGTTATATATTAATATACGTATTTATGCATACAATACCCATCTTGCTACAATTTGCTGGTACTCACAGATTTGTCACAGTTGGAGTTTGATTGCATCTGCACAAAACTTAAAAATTTACATTTTAGAGTGACCAGTTCACTCCTATGACTTATTTCCAATATGTTTTCACTTGGTTTTTTGTATTGTTAGGGTTTTTTTTTTTTCAAGTTATGAATGGGGAAAAACAAAGTCTAAACCTCTGCTCACCACTGAAAACTTGCTATGAGCTTGATAAAAATACGTTTCAAACACCTTCAGCCATGAGTACTCGTGCATATATGATAAAACATGTGAGGATGGATGGTGCCTTCTCTAGGAGCAGAACTTATTTCCATCCTGTCGTGTTATGCCTCTTGCAGCTTGTGTTCCACCTGCTGAGAATCTGTACATGAGGAAATTTTCCAATCTAAAATCTACCATCAGAGGCACCTCAGTAACATCCACTCCATGGGATGCAGAGGAAGAAGGAGCGAATTACTGTTGGCACAGGGAGATTTTTACACCTACAGCAATGGCAGTCAGAGATCATCAAAGCACAACCACCACGTTAGTAACACAACAAAATCCTGGCCAAGCTTCAAATCTCAAGTGAATTCACATGTAACATACCCCAAAAGACTTTGAAACCTATTAGAGGCACGAGGAAGATTTTTCACATAGACTAGAGAAAAGTAAAATTAAAATCTGTTAAGTGCTACGAGGAGAAACATCTGATGGGCTCTGAGGATAATATTCCCACCTTCCCAGCAGAGTACAGGGAGTTTTGTTTGGTTTGGGGGGGATTTTTCTTTCTAAACAGCCTCCTCTTGCCAAGATTTTATACCATAAATTGAACTACACCTCACGGGAGCATCGAGCATATTACAAACAAAGTAACTGTGCTTTTGATGAGCAAACAACTTCAAAGAGCACTCTCATGTTTATCTTGAACACAGGGTTCCCACCAGAGCCCAGATGAACAAGGTTCAGTTTCCAACAGGACATCTCCCTGCCAGAGCTCAGCCACAAGCATTTATGAGGGGTGGGGGGAAACTTTATCATCAAATCAATTTTAGAGTCATCATTTTTTTCTGTGTTGCAAGGGTGTTCCAGGATGCCACTGGGAGCGGAGTGGATGTGGCTCTCTCTTAACCAAACAATAGCTGCCTTCAGGAGGAAGTCCCTGAGGAAACTGCCCTTAAAACTTGCAGTGTGCTGTGCCTTAACACCTGCCTGTAGTCACAGACTCCTGCCTTGCCCAGAGCTATGTGAGGTGATTCAAACATAGCTCTGCACTCACAGCATGAGGGGTGAGATTTGAAACCAAAGCTTATTAATACAGACTAAAATGAACGATATTCGGTATTTCCATCGGCCTGAAATCTACTTGTCACACCACCAATAAATGAAATCCCAACAAAGCACAGAGAGATAGCATTTATATGTGCCCAGAAGAAAGAAATGTGGATTGTGGAATAGGAAAATACCAGGTTTGGAGCAACCTGGTCTAGTGTAAGGTGTTGCTGCCCCTGGCAGGGGATTGGGATGAGGTGATTTTTAAGGTCCCATCTTACCCAAAGTATCCCATGATTCTATGAAGAAAATGCTGTCTATCTAAGCAAACTGTTCTCTTAGCCCTGTACTATGATCCATCCTTTCTGGGGTAACAACAGGTTTCAGAAAGTTAATACAAAGAAGCCATTCATGGAATTTTCTCGTAAACTCACAGGCTTGGACTGCCCTCCTCGTATTATTAACTATTTCATTGCATAAAGGAGGGACAGAAGAAAGAGCAGGAAGTTCTCATCCTGTTATTCTAGAGCAAAGTCTGCAGATGTGCAAAGTTATTCCATCAGTGCCATGCTGGGAAAGGTAGTGGTGTCTGTGGCACCAAGGACAGGCAAACCATTTTCAAATGGATCTTCTCACAGTATTTGCTGTGCTTCAGTCCCAAAACAACTCTCTCTCTCTGAAGAGGCAGATGCAATCATCTTATGAATTCATGAGGAAGCTGAAATTTTGTGAGAAGCTGATGGCAAAGAGCTGTTTTAATTATTCTCCAACTCGCTGACTCCACCTTAATCAGACTATATTAAATAAAATGTATGGATGCTGGAGACTGGAATGCTGCAGTTCATAACTACAATTAACCACTATTAATTAATATCTGAAAGATAAATGAGCCATGGGATCCATTTATTCCTGGGTTGGGAGTATTTAAATTCACAGTAGGATGCCAGCCCATTTTTCACAGCAGTGAATTAAGGAAAGTGTGAATCAAAGCTCAGTGCTGTAAGATGCAGGAGACATTTTCAGATCTGTTTGGTTCTTATCCTTTAAATGGGGAAAGAGGAGACAGACACAGATGCACTGAAATTTCACCAGGAGAACAAAGAGAAAATGACAGTGATCCCACCCAGAGAGATGGAGCCTGGGTCTCAGAACTTCCCATGCTCTTACCCAGTTCCAGCTCTGCAGGGTGGACAAGAAAGACGGATTTCCCTGAGGCTGCACAGCACAGGCATTGGTTTGCTCTGCCCTTACCCCAGCCCAGGTGCCAAAACGCTCCTGGCCAACACCAGAGTTTGCTCAGAGTGAGAGCAACACATCCAAGCAAACATTCATGATGTTCTTTCTCCTTCGCATCAAGGACATACCCTACCTCACATGGATCCTTAAAATTCAGTCAAGACTTGTTTTGCCCTCTCTTGTCTACTTATGCTTGGAAAATCCCATCCAAGGCTTGCCATAAAACACACGGGTACTTTCCATGTCCTCTCCAGGAGAGCTAAAATGCGAAGTTTCTCAGAACATGTTGCAAGATAATGATGTTCTTTCCAGAACTGTGAGGAAAGTTGTCATTCAAGCCTCAGTAGAGCTATGGTTGCCATCATTATCAGCAATTGATTTGACAGCAGCCTGGGGCTTGCACAGGTTAGGAAGGCAGAGCCCAACTCCCTGTGTTGGAAATGCTGAGTGAGGTTGTCACATTCCCCAGCTGCTCATGACAGAAAGGGAAGACTGCCCAGAGAATTATCCTGTGATGATCTAAAGATTTGGTTTCTGTCCTACGACTCAAGGAGTAAGTCAGACACTATATTTATGGAACATACTAAGTGTTAAAGTAGAGGAATGACTGAACCTTAGAAGGATTGAAATTCAGATTCTTCCCTACATTTTCCATCTTTCCTAACTGGAGTTCTACTGGAATTCATGTGCTCTGGAAACTCCAGCATTTTGTCATTTGATTTTTCTTCACAATTGAAATGAAAATAAAAATATTTGTCAAGGGGAATGGGTAGAGCAGAAAGTTTCAATGCAAATTTTGCTGAAGAAAGCAGAAATACTTTTTGCTTCTGTAAACACAAAGCATTTCAATACCCCCTATCAGAATCAGCTTAGAGTCCATTCAAGGCTGCCGTGCATCTTCTCAAAACTTTGTGATGTCTCAAGGGACAGGAGGGGAAGTTCAATGCTGCAGGGCCCCCAGTCTCTTGGAAGGACCATGTTATACCTCCTTAGCAAAAAATCTTTGAGTTTTAAATACTTGATTTTCAACCAAAAGGCCTTCCACCAAAATCTCCTGAAGAGTTTTCTCTCTAAAGCTCCATTCTGAAAAAGGTTTTTCATGTTCTCACAAAAGGAGGCTCTTCTGCAAGGTTCATAATATCTCCTGCTTCCTTTTGAAAGCAGAAACAATGGACTTTCTAGCAGTATTTTGACACTTCCAGTTCTCCAGTAACAACAAACATGAAATCCAAAAGTATTTATAGATAAATACTTTTCAGTACAAGACTTAAATAAAAATTTGAGATGGTTCTTCTTGCAAAAAAATCCTTGTTTTTTCCTGAGTCCTTGATACCACAGGATCTTCTCAGCGTCTAAAAATTTTGTGGTGGAAAAACACATCAATGATAAAACCTCTCAGAATCCAGGACGTTGTTTTTGTTCACACAAAACTGTCATTAATTCCAAATAATTTTAACATGAGTTACTACACAGTGATAAAGGACTTAAGTATTCCCCAATAGTACACAGATGCTATCACTTCACACAGGAAATACTCAATCTGCTCATTTGTTCTTTGTATGCAACAAAAAGTGAGGAATATTCATTTAATTACTGGTGAGGATCCTCAAAAGAGCCTGGTTACGTTAGCACCAGACCCAGAGTATGGCACATTCTTTCCCACAGAAAGAAAAAATGCCAAAATCAGTACTCCCTGCCCCAATATCAAAGAGGAATTATTTTTTCAGGAGCTTTTTTCCTACTATGTGGAAATAAAAAAGAAACCAGATTCCACTGCTAATTCTTTAGCAGGTTCACAGGAAAACAAAAGGCACATGGTCAAAATGATTGGGTGATTAAGCCCTTTGCCCATGAGAAATGACTCTGTTTTCAGCAGCAGTGTGAAAACAGGACTTCTTCAGCAGGCTGAAGAACTAAACACATGAAAATGTAAACATATGAAAATGTGGCTCTTCTTTTCAGAACACTTTCATTTTGTTCTGGATACCCCGTTGTTCCTACAAATACTTTGTTGTAGCTCATGGTGGATTTTCTGCAGATGAGCACAGGCTGGACGTGCCAGGCAGGGGTTTTGGTACTCCAGCTCCTGCTCTGCTGTTGGGCTGCTTGGGGGATGCCAGGGGCATCCCTGCTGGAGCGTGGAAGGAGGAACAGGCACTAAGGATGGGGCTGGACCCTGCACACACCCCCAGGGGACCAGGACAGCCCCGCTGCTGGGCTCAGCAGCTACTGCTCCTCTCGGTTTGGGGCAGGCGGGGGTCACCCTGCCAGCAGAGACCCTCCGTGCTCAGGTGTGCAGGGCAGAGGTGGGATCTCACCAGCACCATTCTCTGCTGGTTTGGGAGCTAAGGAGCCGTTGTCTGTCACCACCACGTAGCCTTTGTGACAGGAAGGCTCAGCTAAAGAGACCAGGAACTGCTGCCCTGCTGGAGCCAAAATATCCCTGTATGAGTGAGGAAGACAGAGAGAGTGGCTGATAGTGCTTCCTTGTGCCTATAAATCTTAACTATGTCGGGTCAAATTCTGCCACACTGGTTGGAGGCAGAATCCAGAGCTGTTTTCTCAATTCTGCTGCTTATTCCAGTGAAATAGGAATACACTGATTTATAGCCTCTAACCCCATAAGAAACAGTGAATATCAGTTGATGTTTGCACAGCTCTGTTGTTGGAGCTTGTCTCTTCTCTGACCCTGAGTCAATGAAACTCCACTTCCAAGCTGCAACAAGAAGGAGAAAGGTAAACTAACAGCATTACAGATCATTAACCCAGAATACAACTCTCAACACAAAATGCACAGGACAAGACAATGTTAAAAGGACAAAACTGAACACTCTGGTGCTCATTTTTAATCTCTCTGCCTAACCTCCAGTAGCACAACCAAATGTAATTACAGCCAGCAGCAAAAGGAAAATCAAGATCACAGACTCAATCCCGATTAAAATAAATAAATATGAAAAATATAGAAAGCATATGGGCACTGAAGAGCAGCATATGGATCACGTCCTGAAGTACAAGGCCTGCCATATGCTTCCAGAGCCTGGTTCAAAGGAAAACCTCGCTCCCTCCTCCCGATGTCTTTGGCTAGGTCACGAATCAGCTGCCTCCCAACATCTTGTGCCATTGGGCAAGTTTGCTTTTGAATAATGAAGCAAGTTTCGGCTCAGCATGGGGAGAATCCCAGGTAGAAAATGGACAGATGGCTGGTCCTAGTTAAGCAGGCAGACTGAGATGAAGCATTCCCCTTTGCCTTCTTTCATACCAATCTTTACACTGTGTCCTACACCAGCTGTGTGTGTCTAAACCTCTTTACCTGCTGTTTCCCTAAGAAAATAGTCCTTAATTTTTTGACCTCCCGTGCTGACCCACCAGCCCTGTAGGGAATGTTAATCAGCTGTTAACATGGCTTGGGATGTGGCACTCAACCAGTTTGTGGAGTTCTTCAGCCTCTTCCTACCCAGGCCCCTGTTCCTTCATGCTTCACTGGCCCCAGCCAACCCCATCTGCCTGTGGATGTCTAGCATATGCTCTGTGCCTGGCACTGCCCAGCAGGAAATGATGCCTGCAGCCCTCCCGGTGTCTGGCATGAGATAAGGACAATTTAGATCGCAATCAAGGAACAGCACTGCTCAAGCGTGGGGCTAGGAGAGGAGGAAGGAGACAGCAATGACTGGTCCCCAAAGAGAGGATTTCCTGCCATGCTGCAACTGCAGTGATGAACGGGGGACATAGACTCTCCTGGATGGATGCAGAGCCAATGCTGAGAACTTAAAATCACCAGGAAGCACTGAGGTCTGCGCTGCTGTTTGAATTCCATGGATGTCACACAAGAAATGTATTTGCAATTATCGACGGTGTCGCTATGATCAAGGGGAGCAGAGACAAAAGCTCCTGCTCAGGGTACTTGCTGTCTTCAACAGATTGGGCCAGGGAGCCCCACTGGGAGCTGGCTGCTGGAGAGCACAGGAGCAGAGTGTGCTCCAGGCTGGGGGTGCTGCTGACAGCAGCACTGATGTGAGCCAGCCGCTCCTCGCCCCCAGCAGCAGCCCGGGGCACGGGGCAGGGCTCACATAAGCTGAACATATGTCCAGGGAGGGCAGGGAAGGGAGGGCTCCTGTCCTGTGGCTGCACTGCTGGCCCAGTCTGTCCAGGGAATTGCTTTCTTCCTCTGGCTTTTGGCAATATTAGGTTATTTTTTAATATTATTTTTACACTGGGACCACTTAGAGTTCCCCACCAGGGCAGAACTGGTGTGCAGGTCAGCCTTCCCCATCAGGAATGGCTTTCCAATATTAGTCTAGTGCTGTCATATCTGGGCATTCAAAAGTCAGGGCTCAGGACTTAAGACCACAAGACAATAAAAAAGAAAAAGGAAAAAAACACCACCCACCCCCACCCCCCTCATTTTTAACCAACAGCCGTATCTTCTTTTCAAGTTTTAAATCACTGTTTTTGCATAAGATCCTAAATTTTTCTCTTCCATCTGGGAGGACCAGATATTCACCTGGTTCTGGGATACCAAGAACTGTGGCTTTGGGAAAAATACTGATAAAATCCAGGTAGGACTCTCATTTAGCCACACCACTGTCTGTTTTTTATGACAATATTAATGTCAAGGTGACAAAACTTGTGATTCCTGCCTCAGACTGTGTATTCAAATGGTTTGAAGCTTGCAGTCATGGGGAGAAGGGGTATTCTTATTTTATAGTGTTGTTCATTTAAAAGTGTTGTTCTAAAAAGACAAATGGAGGGATAAATAAGTACAGAAAAGGAAAAGCTGGAAGCCTAGAAAAGAACATCCTTGTATTACAAAAAAAAACCACACAAAAACCCCACAAAAAAAAACACCAAAAAAAAAATCCCCAAACTGCTCAAAGCTTGAAGTATCCATAGCTAAAACCAGGAAGAAATTTCATGTTGTAGGCTTTTGAATCTTGAAGGTGTGTTCAAGACGTAATGATATGACAAGGAGGAATGATTTTAAACTAAAAGAGAGAACGTTTAGATTAGGTGTTAGGAGGAAATTCTTTACTTGGCGGGTGCTGAGGCCCTGGCACAGGGTGCCCAGAGAAGCTGAGGCTGCCCCATCCCTGGAAGTGTCCAAGGCCAGTTTGGATGGGGCTTGGAGCAACCTGGGATAGTGGAAGGTGTCCCTGCCCATGGGAGGGGTTTGGAACAGGATTATCTACAAGGTACCTTCCTCCCAAAGCATCTCTTGATGCCAGCGTCCAGAGAGGACTAGACTTAAAAATACCACTCTACTTTCCCAACCAGCTCTGTGCTTCAGCTCCTTTCTGTTTCTGTGCTCAGCACTTCATCCTGGCAGGAGCAGAACCGGTTTCCTTCCTCATGACAAATTGAGCTGTGCAGGGTGCCATTGAAGTCTGCAGAACAACACCCCCTGCTCCTTACAGACAGACTCACCTCCCTCACGTTCTCATGCACAGCAAACCAGATTGTCTTCACACACTCAGCAAAGTTTTGCAAAGGAAGAAAGGAAAACCTCCAAGAGTGCCAACCAAAACAAAGCCTGGCAACGGAAGGTGAATTACAGCTTCAGTGCCATGGAAATTAATCCCCTAGGAAAGGGAACGCTAGCGCAGAGTTTAAAATTTTGCCATGAAAAGTTCACTGTGTTATCACATTTCCCTTCGGGATCAGGTTTTCCACACTCTTTGGATTGTTTCACAAAACAAATTTTTCTCCTATTTATGAAACAGGTAGACCAATTTCTATTTAACAGAAATAGCTGCTAGGAGAATATGTTTTAATGTCTTGGTACATGAAATAGAACAACCTGATCTCCATTTCTTGCACAGATCAAGACTCTAAACAAATCCTGGTTTCCAATAACACACCAAAAATTGAAAGGAAAGTGCCTATCCTAATTCTATCCTTAACATCTAATTAAAATACACTGAAAGCATAGGAAATGTTGCTATGTCAAACGACTGCTGGCTGTACAAAATATATACATACTTTCAAAACATTTCAGATTGATTTTCCATCCAAATTTAAGATTTATATTGAAAAATAAAAGCATTATTTTGAACAATTAGGTTAAATGCATATAATCTTAACTGCGTCTGATGAGCTCACACTTTCCTTTTTCTTCATCTTTTTTTTTTTTTAAGAGAGAGTATCAAATAAATTTTGACACATTAACTTGCCTAAATTTAGACAAGGAAAAACAAAATGTGACATTTACTTAAAGTCACTTAGTTTGAACCTCATATACATGATTGGATAAAGTTTGCTACTTTCTCATGATGAAGACGTTGTGACATTTAAAGGGAGGATGGCTGAAGGAATAATGACAACACTGAACTTTAGATTTGGAGTTCTGGTTATTGTTTTCAGTTCTCTTGTAGACTTGTCATATAACCTTGTAGGGAAAAAAAACCCCAAAACAACTCATTAATCCTGTTTTAAAATCCAAATCCCAACTAATCTACCAAACAGAACACTTCAATAGCTAATTGAATCGGCTTTTAGCCCCTCAGAAAGAAGATGGTGCACAAGTGCACTAATATTTGCAAATTCTAGATTATGTTCTCATAGCCTGACTCCCTGTGTTCAGATCCCCTGACACTCTGGAGGTGTGAACGCCTGCACACATCTAAAGCAGCAAAGAATAGAGGTTCCTGTTTCAGCTGGAATGCAAAAATGTAAAAATCTGTGCCTGTCAAATAGAGGATTAGGAAAATAAGCATGTAATTGAGTGGAAGGCAGCAGAAGTTGGAAGGTGTCCACAGGATAACTTAGTTCAATTGGAGGATAAGTTCAAGACCGTACCTTCCTATAAAACAGAGTGGATTTGCCAGTGAAACTTCATTTTCTGGTTGTGTAGGGGAGTGGATCAAACAACAGCAGAGATCATGTTCCAATGTGGACATCACGAGTTAGAAGTTTGCATCAAAAAAATATTAAGTAACGGGGGGAAAAAAAAGTAAGTGGAAAATTCTTTGGTTTTGTCTCCCCAAACAAAGAAAAAAAATGAGGATGAAAGACAAAAATATCCATTGTTGATAATGTTCTCTTGGAAGGTGGAAGATTTGCAAAAGATGATAACTAATTCTCACTCAAGGCAATTAGTGGCCCAAGAGGGAGTGGAGCGGGTGCAGGGAGCTCAACATGTCTCACGTAATTCTGGTTAGGAGGAGTGACTGGGCAGGAGCCAGACCTGGATTATCTCAAACTGATAGAGGGAGCACACGTGTTTAGAAAGAAGAACGAGTGCCAAATATGCAGCTCCTCGCTCCCATAAAACATAAGGTGTTTTATTTCTGCATCAGATGTTTCAAACACAATTGACTTCTATTAAGTTTCAATGTAAACCACTTTGCTTTCCTAATGTAGCATGAACTTTAACTGTGGCCATTTCAGAGACCTTACATGGATACCATATTACCAAACAAAAGATACACATTTGCTGTCTCTCAGAATATATTTTTTTCCCCTTTCTCTCTCACCTTGTCTGGAACCTGGACTTTTTTCATCTTTTCAGCTATTTCTCATTTATATCCACACGTATGTTACAGGAATTTTCCAAAACATTTGTCACAAATATTATATCCTTGTTAGGAGATAGCAAAAAAAAAAAAAAAAAAAAAAAAAAAAAAAAAAAAAAAAAAAAACAAAATAGAAAGAAATAGAGTTGGTGTTGTTTTATTTTATAGGGTGCAAATAGACAGGAACTGAAATAATGTTCTAACTAGAAAGTGTTTACTGGTCAATGGTAAGTATTTTGTGGACACCAAGAAAGGCAATTACCCTTCCATCCTAAAGGTTGGGCTAGTCAAATGTTATTTGCAGGGGACAGTGCAGTTGTGCTGAAATACTTCTGGCAGAAAATTCATTGTTCTGCATTCACAATTACTGGGATATGCATCATATTGCATTACTTGATCAAAAGGCAGGACAGTATGAAGGATTTCATTTAATCAGGCGATGAGAAAGGCTGCTGATTAGTTGGCTAATTCTGGCTCACAGGCTAAAACTTGATCACAGGTTTTCTAACAGCAAATTAAAGGTAAAGCCAAGGAAAAGTCAGAAGTTTCAGCTGGCAAGAGTTCACAGGATTCCTTTCTCCAGTTTTGATTCATAAGTAACTTTGTGCAGCCCGAGTTCCAGGTTTGCAACTGAAACCATACAAGCAAAAACTGAATGCCTTGTTTCACGTCTAGAAAAAACCAGTGCACATTCCTTGTGAGAGGTGCAGTGACAGCAGCTTCAGGTCCAGGTCTGCAATTCCTGCTGAACTCTTTGCCCCACATTTTGCAGGTTGCATTTGGTCTGTTTTTTTGTACAATTAATCCCATTATTTTATCAAGCAACCAGAGATAAACAGATCTATAATAAACTTCTGAAGAGGCACCCTCTTAAGAAAAGCGAAGGGGAGGAGCCAAAAAGGCAGAAAGCTCATCCTGAAAACTGTTATTCCATCTTTCAGGCACTTCCCATCCATTTCTTCACAACAGAGCTCTTGGGATGTGTCACCATCCAGCTGGAAAGGGGTGGCCACAGCACACTCAGGCTGGCTTGTGCTCACCTGGGTTGGTTTCTCCAAGCTGTGCCTCTGTGTTCTGCCTGCTTCCAGACTTGTTCTCCCAGAGAACATAAGCACATCTAGCCACACTGCATGCCAACAATCCTACAATTCAATTATTTCTCAGCCTGAGTTGCCAGAGTCTTTTCAAGAATCTCCAAATTGGTCAAATGATCTGGAACAAAACAAAAAGAGAAGCTCTGGCTGCCCCATCCCTGGCAGTGTTCAAGGCTAGGTTAGATGGGGCTTGGAGCAACCTGGCCTAGTGGAAGGTGTTCCTGCCTCTTGCAGGGGGTTGGAACAAGATTATCTTTAAGGTCCCTTCCAAGCTAAATCATTCAATGATTCTATGAAAAAGCAGCCTGAAGCTATTCAGGAACAAACAAAACCTCTGGAATAGTATTTACAGCCTCTTAAGAGAAAGCAAGAGCTGCCAATGGGATACACATAACACGCTCTTGCCCTCTGAACCAGGCTCTTCCCACGTAGCCCATATCAAATCAGGAGAGGATAACGATGTCCTGTCTCAGGAGTCTGCACCAGCTGCAAGAGCAAACAACAAGTGAACCCACTGTGCACAATGGATGAAGTGTGAAATTAGTTCTGTCACCTCCACACACACCACAGTGAATCAGGCCTTCCTGAGGGCTTCAGCAGATCAGAATTTCCAGTTGTTTAATTTGAGATCAAGGCAAGAGCGCACAAGACTCTGCCCCACTCCTCTCCATCGGGCTAAGTGGCCGAAATAAAAATGAGGCTAAACAAACCTACTGGGAGAAGAGATGAAGACGTGGGCGGTGGAAAGAAATGACCACTTCACCCTTTGCTGCTTTTAGTGGATTCTAATTAGGAATCTGGCAGTGCCACCCACTCAGCGGGAAGCCCACATTATTAACACTGGCATCAAAAGCAAGCCGACTGCAATCTGCAGGAGCGGCTGCCGAACTGGCACAGCCTCCCCTCCGCTCTTGGCCGAAGCACCACAACAGATGTCTGAAGGGTTGGTGTTTCTTTTCCTAGCCCTACCCCCGCTTCGCATGACCTTATGCCAGAGATTACATGTACAAGTGCCAAGGTAAAGGTCCTTAATGGGTCAAAGAAACATCCTTAAGAGGCTATTTCTTTTAAACCTCTCTAATTTTAAATGGTACATCGAGGCTGTGAATGAGCATAGTCTTGTGGGGGACACAGAGAAATGTATAACCATTCAGCTGTAATTATAGTAATCTAGTATAGTCAGTGCGAAAAAACAATGGCCTTTCCTCTCTTGTTATTCTGAATCATTTGTAGATGTTCATGTTTTAATCATATTTTCCAGATGAATCGATATGAGGGAGAGAACGACAGAGAGATAATTATGTGCGCTGAACAAATATTCTACCTAACTGAGGTTGTGCTGGGAAGGGCTGCTGGTAATTAATGAAGTACTGCCACACACTTGTCAAGTGCAAGCAGCTCTTTAAGGGCAAGCCATCATTTCAGATTGGGAGCTCTCTGAAATTTAACAGAATTGGAAAGAAAATAATAAAGTTGGGTACCATCTCCTTCAGCACCAGCTTCCAAGAGCGAGCAGAGGTTTGCACATGGAATGCAAAAGGTGCCTGATGTCTGCTTGTACTGTGTGAATGCAAAGTACGGCCTTGGCTCATTTAAAGTGTGATCAAGGGGCACAGTCTTCCCAGGGAGATGTGGAACTAAAGGAAAGTGTTACGACTGCATGGCTGAAACACTAAATGTTTATTTCAACTCATTTCTCTGTCTCAGGAAGTCTCTTTCTTCACAGCAAGGAAAATCTCTCAAAGTACTGAGTGGGATTTTTAAGGAGCGACAATTAAGCAGAATCTTTGCAAGACCTTTCTTGGTTTCAGACCTGAGTATGGGGTGGTGGGGAACACAAATCAAAACAGAAAAACATTTCCTTTTCATACAGATCCCAGAGGAAAGCAGAGAAGCCACACTCTGAACTCCCAAGCAGCACCCCAATTCCTGGGCTTTTGAATTCCTTCCTGTTAAATTCAACTTCCAGCATTCAAATGAGTGTTATAATCACTGTGGCGCAGCAGACATCGAGCTTGAATTATAATATACTACCAACTCCGTGTGCCAAAAGCACTTCCCTCTCTCTCTCTTTCCACACCAGTTCTCCAAATTCTCAGCTTTCAAATACCCTCTTGTTCTTTCTACGCACTCATTGTGCAACACAATTTATTTCTGCAACACGTCGTTACAGCAAGGGAAGTGTGAGAGGAGGTGGGGACAGTAGACGTGCAGAGGTGTGAATGGGTGGTAACAAACTAAGTGCTATAGTGAGCCACCAGTCAACACCTTGAGGTTTCACAAGAAGGGGGAAAGGCGGGGAAGGAGAAGCAAATCTATCTTCATGTGCTTTTCATGAATATTAGAGAGCCCCTGTGCCAAGGCAGATGCTGCAGTACCGAGGCACAGTGCTCTGTGTCAGCCACAAAGAACACAGACCTGTACACGTGCCAATATCAGCGCTCCATCATCCATCCCTTGCAGTCTCTTTGTCTCTCTTTATAGCACTTCTTTCTGCAAAGCTTCTTTCTCCACACGAAGGAAATAAATGGTTTACCAGGGGAGGAAAAGCCCCCGCCATTTCACACGTGCATCCAAACCAGCATTCCCAGGCACAAGATAAGGACACTAAACAACCACAGGGAAAACCTCTTACATTTTTATATTCATAATATTTCTGAACCATTTATTTGACATTATTTTTCCATCCAAAATGTTCAATAGCAACATTAATTTGACTTGGGGGGGGTGGGGCGAGTGTGTGTGAGATTTGAAGGACCTCAAATCCTCTCTTACCAACCATTTAAAAACCATTCAGGAGGAAATTGCAGCTCAACACGAAAGCTACAAATTCAGTGAAATGTTTGTACAGAAACAGTGCACCACCAACCACCATTTGTGTGGGTGTGATGAAACTCTACTCTTAGTAATTTCACCGAAACTACAGCTTCATCCCTAAACCCCTCCAAAAACAGGAAAGGAAAGCCTGTAATGGATGAGGAAAGCAGAAAAAGGAGAAAAATAAGAAAAAAAACCCCAAAAACAAAAACAAAACAAAAACGAAACAAAACCAAAACAAAACAAAACAAAAAAAAACAAACCAAACCCCAGCTTCGTATTGTTCATCATATTAAATTAGTATCACTCAAACAGTCAATGCTAGACCTAATACAGTGCCACCTTCACCTCTCATTGCTTGCAGACTGAGGAAACGCTGCCGCTCTGAAAAGGCTGAATCCCAGTTACACCCTGGGCCCCACATTCCTCTGCACAAGGGAAAAAACAAAATGTAGAGAAGCCAGAAAAGAGGTTTTTAGCTGTGAATCAGGTCCTCTATCCCCATGAGACAAACTGACCTGCAGCCTGTGGGCTGAGATGTGGGAACACAAACTGGGAGGAAAATAACAAGAAAGTAAATATGCAGTGATGAAGCATCACTGGCAAAAGAATGAACCCTTAAAATATCCTGCACCTTCCAGCACAAGCACCTGTACCCCAGATTCCTTGCCTGCAGCTGCTGCAGCTGGTGCAAGGATGCCTCCGCAGTAAATGGGCAGCAAATGATAAAAACTATTGTGCAAGAGACACCTTAAGGAATGACACACAAGAAGAAGAAGAAGATGAAGAAGAAGAAGAGGAATTCATGGATGGGCAGCCTTTTCCTAAAGACTAGTATCCCCACAGTCTGAGTGGCCCCATTCTTTCCAAGGGGGGCTTGGTGAGCTTTAGGGGATCATAACTCGCTCATGAGTATTTGGATTACAGTTAAACTTGGTCCTGCATGCAAGTTCC
This sequence comes from Ifrita kowaldi, assembly GCA_013398055.1. Classification (NCBI taxonomy): domain Eukaryota; kingdom Metazoa; phylum Chordata; class Aves; order Passeriformes; family Cinclosomatidae; genus Ifrita; species Ifrita kowaldi. The sequence continues at coordinate 553,700 of VZRS01014431.1, forward strand.
CAGCACCAGAAGCAACTATTTTCTCCACTTTGGATTTAGCACAGAAAATCACATGCCTGTTTTGAAGTGAGGATAGTTCAAAGCAATTGTAGCTGATGGTTGCAAATGGTCTCAACACTAACAGCCAGTTTGGGAATCACTTGCTTTCCTAAGAAACAAACTCACATGATGGCTCAGGGACTATCCAAGCCTTGAGCTGGAAATGCTCCCTTTTCTATCTTGGGGACAGAATTTCACTTGGAGTCCTCATCTGGATATCAGCCAAATTAATACAACATCAACTGCACCTGATTCTGGACACAGACTGGGGACCAACCAGCAGGAAACTGTTTCACACTGGGTGACCAGCACATGAAAATTCAATATAAGGACTAGTATTCGTTTTCTTTTTTAAGGTGAAAAAATTATAAATATTTCTATATTGTTTATCACATAATTTAATGATTAATGTCTCCTACTACCCGATGTTTACAAGGTCATGAAAACCATAGTTTTTGTGTACATTCCAAATCACAGTGGCCATGACTCCCTCATAACCTGCAGCCACAATTAAGGAGACACCAGGGGCAAAAGCACTAGCCGTGAAACCCTGTAATGTGAAGGGTCCAGAGATGAGATCTTGTCCCACTCTGGGACATGAAAAGCAGTCTTAGGATACAGAACAGAAATAGGATAGATGAGAGGGAAACAAGGGAGAATGGTTTAAATAGGGCCTAATTTTTATACTCAGTTTGACCAACACACATCTCCAGCAAGACCAGGAGAAACTGTATTCACTGTTAACTAAAACCAAGGCCGGGGTTCCCTAACAGAGTTATTTTCTGTGAGATTCTCCTTTAGGAAAACATCTACAGCTGTATCTATTTAGTTTTAGCCTCACTTATGTCTACTGTCATCGTTCAACTGCTTTATAAGTGGGTCACACTTCAGAGAGAGCAGAAAACTCATTTCACACTGCCAGAACCACAGAGGGAACCACTTGCCTCTGTTTTGCACATTAGCAGTTTACTGCAATCACTGCAGAACATTTTAATTTTCTGTCTTCATTCTCTGTTCCTGCTGTAGAGACTTCCCTCCCACCCCTGGTATTCCTGTGTGCTGCAGAGCCTCGAGCTTCTTTGCCCACCACTGTGCCTTCAACAGGTATTTTTTCTTAAATGTGTGAATTCTCCCTTTCCAACTGGGCCATCATCCAATCTTTACAGAACATACCTTACACGAGCAGGTGCTTCATATTGAGCACAGATGCCCAGAAATGCACAAGCTGATAAATTTGGGTAAGAAACCTTGCCAGCACGAGCTTCCTCATTAGGTTTCAGTTCCATCCTTAGCTAATGCTGCAAAAGTGAAGGAAACAGAGTTTTCCATAGAGCCTCACAGCTCCTGCAGCAGCCAGAAGTGGTTATGACTGAATATGCATGAACAAAAAATAAACAGATCCAGTATATTAAAAATAAATAGTAGTCAAGTCCTGTTTTCAAAGAGGGATTTCCTGGCAAGAGGCTGTGGATGCCTTCCCTAGCTAGGGTTCAGTGGCAGCCTTACAAGAGCAGCACACATCTTTGATACACACATGCAATGTAGCTCCTTTTCAAACCCTGATCACTAGGAATGTACCTGTGCAGAGGAGGAAATGTGGGTGCACACTGTTATCTGTACCTGCAAACTGAGCAACAATCAACTACAACTCAGCCACCGACGGCTTGTACACAAGGGCAGCTCTTTGAGTGCCAAAGATCAATTAGAAAACTCTGGCCAAGCACAACTGGAAGCGGTGTTGAGGCTCGTGTACATCCCCACACTGATAAGCTGGCATGTTCATCTCTGGGTGAGCCAATGCCCACTTGCAGTACAACCATTTCTTGGTGCTTACAATGATGAGAGTGTGGCACTTGTGCAGTTTCAGAATTCCAGGGAACCCGTTCACACATCACATGCAGTTTCTCCTTCTGTGAGTAGTGCTGTAATAACAGCAGCCCTCAGTGCTGCTGGGGTGTGCAGGAGAAGCAGGAAGAGAGACCAGGTGGATTTGTGGATGACTTCACTTTAAAAATAAGGCTTAAAAAATACAGTAATAATAATAATAATGATAATAATAACAATTTAAAAAATCTTTCCACTGGCCCAGCCTCAACACTGCTGGAATGCTTTATTTACTCACACACAGAGGAGGTGATGGGGGATGTAGCTTCTCTCAGTCACTTTCTTATTCTGTTGGCGTGAGGCTGAGGAGCTGAAACACACTCAATTAAATCTTTTAGTGTGGCTGCTTGGGGTGTTTTTTCCTCCCCCTCCTTTTCCCTTCTTTTCTCAATCCAAGATTCAGACAGGAAAGCAGCGCCGCTTTCCACTGAAGCCAGGGTGCTTTGGGAAACATCTCAACTGGCTTTTGAAATCACATTTCCAGGATCTGGGAGAGCTTTCCAAAAAGTGCTCTGGCCCACCCACATCCAAACAGCAGAGACTCCAGAGGAGTCCTCGCCAGCCTCAGCTTCTTGCAGGACACATGTGGGTGTGGGCCTCTGAGTTTTGGACACTTGCTGAAAAAAAATAAAAAATAAATGGAAAGGGAACTTCAAAGGGAACTAGCTGAAGCACTTCAGAAATTAATCACGCCTGGTGGAAAAGATGATTAGTGGCTTCTTGTGCTCTGGTTTAAAAGCTATTGATCTTGGACACAGGAAGGAGCTTTCATATTCTCCACAAGCCACAGATGGTCAAAAGGGTCCTGAGAGGAACAGACAAAAAGAAACCACAAGGGAACACCAGAGAGTACCAGAACTCAAGGTGTGTCCCAGGGATCCACTGAAAAGGATGCACTGGAAAGTCAGACACAGCAGCAGCAGCAGCAGCAGCTTTTGCTGTTTTTCCTTTCTATCAGTTCCCTCAAAACATTATCTAAGGTTTCTGCCTTTGAAGCAGGTAAACTTTAAAAGCCATTTTCCAACACTTCAAATACACCACACCAGAAACACCAAATAAAATAATTTGCTGCAGCTTTGGTGCTGTTTTCAGATCTACAGACTCTGACTACATGGCTCACAAGCAAAAAGGTTGAAGAGGAAACTGTAAGAGGAAGACAGCAAAGCCTTTCATCTAAACCAACTGTTTGGTAATTGAAAGTAATGGAATCCCTGTCTCTTTCTGCAAGCTAAATTTTCCATACAACAGACAATTATATCAGAAAATACAAACTATAATCCCTAAATTGCCTCCAATGTAGTACTGTGCGGGGTTGCTTTCTCCTGGGAAGCATTGTCCATTTTCATCTCCAACCAAAATAAAATTAGTTGTATGAAATAACCAACATTTCTCCATAGCAAAAATTATACATATTCCTGCTTTTAATATAAAAACCACATATCTCTTAATGAAATTGCGGAGAAAACTTGAGATCACATTAGTTAATAAAATTATGACAAAATAAACGGACCAAAATTTCCCACCCAGGAGGTGGTGGTGGTCACTCACAACAAATGTGTGGAGTGGGACTTACTGAGCTTCCCGTTGTGGCAAGGAGAGGTGGGATCAGGTTCTGCTTCTCACATTATTCAGAAATTCAGGTGCTGGCCATTCTTCATCCTGAAATATATGATATTATATATACATATATATAGGTTTAATACCTGCGTATTACCATACCCGTACTGGCCCAAATGAAAATTCGGGCAATTACATCTGCCTGTCTTCCATTTCCCTTAAATTACCTCAGCTTTATGTACCCAGTTCCCTTGTGACAACGAGCAACAACTGTAATGGCACAATGACAAGGCTGGAGCATAGAGAAACAAATAGCAGGTGCGTGGGCGAGGAGGGAAAATGGGGGTTGTTTTACTTGGCAAATGTTCCCCCAGCTAGGACTTCAGGGAGGAAGGCAGAGGCTCCAAAATGCCTTCATGGAAAATAAAGTGTATTTAAACCCCAAGGAAGGAACTGTTCCTCTGATCAGAACCCTCTGAAATCAATTCAAATAGCTGAGGCAGCCTGGGAGCTCTTGATGACTGTATTAACATTTTGACATTTCTTTGCACAGTCACTGGAACTACATTATTAGCAAGGATCTAACAGCCTTATGCTCCACTGTGGAATAGTATAGGGGGAGAGTGGAGAGAAAAATAAAATAAAATCACAGTAGATGCTTTCCTATCCTTCTGACAGCAGCATTCTTCCCACAAGAATATGCCCCCCTAGAAGGAACTGTTTAAGAAAACCAAAATACAGACTGCTAGCAAATTATTTTTCAATATAAATAAGGAAATTTGCAAAAGCCGTTTGTCTGCCATCCTACTGGTTGTTTCAGAGACACTTCTTCCTACTTCTAGTGCCAAGGAAAACAAGAAAAACAAATCAATAGCCAGAACACATCACCTGCAAAATTTTTTAGTTATTTGGGAGCAGACCAAGGGGGAAGAGAGAGAGGAGAAATGGAAAGGCAGGAGGTTCCAGTCATCTCAAAGCACAGAATAAGTACATTGAAATACAGGGTACCACAGCACAGGGTGGCCTGAAGTCTCACCTGGGGAACAGCGTGGAATTTTCCTGCAATGCATCCAAGATGCTCAGAGAAACTGGGCTGAAGCAAGCATAAAACAAGTCCCTAATCACTACATGCATGATTGAAAAGCAGAAAACATCTAATTCTATTACCAAGCAGAGCTGTGAAAAGTGTTTCTCATCAAAAAGTAAAATGAGTAATGTTTGGCTACTTTAGTGTAAGAATGTGATAATGTAGGTATAAAAAGAAAAATGGGCAAAGAAATTTCTTGCAGGCAGAGCAATGCTGTCTGGGGGTGAGAGCAGGGAACCTGGGAGACTCGGAGTCTATTCCTGGCACTGCCACCCGCTCGTGGCAGCACACCCAGCCAGTGACCAGACAGCTCTGCAGCTCATGTCACCCACCTGCCACAGGCTGCACAACCACAGCCAGCTGCAGCCCCAGGGCACTGTCCCACTCGTGCAAGGAGTAATCTTTTTAATAAGAAATTATTGCCTCTCATATCAACATGAAGGTGTCCTAAATTTTCTTTTAGATGGCAAAGGAAGTCCCACTATCACAATGTTTACTAATTTTACACAATGCTTTCAGTGTTACAGAATTAATTTAAACAGAGTGAGCCTTGCACTGTTTGCCCTTTCCCATGTGCTATGAAATGCTTAGTGGGGTGCCTGTTTCTCTACTTCCAAAATAATTTCCTCCTCACATCATCTTTGGGATTTCAATGCTTCTATAAGAGACAGCAAACAACAGCAAATCAGCTCTCAATATTTCCAACACAAGATGCCAATTAGCAATGCAATAATAACCCAGTTTCCCCTAACCAAGGAATAAAATGGTGACACATCCCCACTCGATCCAAGATCACGCTAGAACTTTCTACTACAGCTAACATTTCCTTTCCTTCCTGTTTGACACTGGGCTGATCTGGCTGGGACTGATTTTCTGCAATTCCCGTTCAATGCACTCTTTGTTGCTCTCTGGTTTCACTGTCTATGAAAGTGTGTAAACTGATGTTATTTACACATTAACTACACAGACTTAAACTGTTAAGGCTAGTCCAGAGTTAACAAGTGCCCCAATCCTGCCTCAGATCCTCTGTGTTAATTTGTTATCTCAGGTCAATGTGGCTTCAAGGGAAGTCAAGCAGGGGGATCCAGTTGCCTGATCAGGAACGAAGTTCTCGTCCCTGAGATGGGAATGCTGGCATGGGACAAATGAGTAACTCTCAGGAGAGAAGCAGCACTGAGTGAGTACCTCAGCCTCTTAATTTTCCTTGATCACAGCACTTTTGGTAAAGTATCTCTCAGCAAAGGCTTGAGACAATTAATTAGGAAGCGCCCTGGAGTGTGAACAACAGAGTATTACTGTCATTTGAAGCCAGTCTTTATTAATCTCTCCAATTTCTCTTAGGCAAGGTTACATAAACCATGTTCTTCTATATTACACATATTTGCTTTGGGTCTTTCTTCTGCAGGGGGATAAGATTTAAATGCAGAGGGATTTTGCAATCTTTAAAACTCAGCTGTTAAATACCCCTTTACTAATAACTTCCCCCATTTTACCATCTGAGCAAGCACTTCAAACGCTTCAGATAGGCTGCAGTGTAGGAATCAAAGAAGAAATATTGGGTCATTTTCCACAAAATTCTAATTCATTTTAAAGCCCAGTAGGCATTACCAAACTGATGACAACAGAGCTACAAAGAGTTTGATGTTTAAAGCAAGACACTGAAAAAGGCAGAAAAAGAAAGAGACCTTTAGTCTGGATGTCTCAGCTTTTCATATGGGTGGTTGACAAGCTGGGCTATAGGGTAAACCATAACGTGCCAAGCACCACGGAGCCTGTAGCCAAGAAAGGGATAATTTCAGGCAAGACCCAGTCTCTAAAGCCAAAACCACTGGCCTGATAGTTTTTCTCAGAAGGTTTGCTGTTCCCATCACTGCTGGGATGAATTTTAACTCATTATTGATCAAGTGAATTTTAAAATCAATTTTAATTAAATGAAAGATCTCTATCATGGCTTGTTGTGTGCTGAAGCCACACAGACAACATATAAATATATGGAGGCAGATCATGCAGAGTAGATTTGTAGCAGTTAGGTCCTAACCAGGTGAGAGAGAATCCAAAGTTACATCTGAAAGCAAATTTGTTGTAGTGAATTATCTACAGTACATGTCTATTCCACCTCTATTTTTGCCTTTTCTATTGGAACTTATTCAAGATCTGCACTTCTTTTTTTTTTTCTTTTAACCAAAGGAAGCATTTTCATAGGTTCTCTCTCAGATCCCAGTGACTGGAAAAGGGTTCAGGGGGCTACTACATGCTGACTACTCAAAGCCCTCAATTGCTCAGCTTTCTGCTCCCAGCCAGGTCTGAGCAGGGTGATGAGGAGACCCAGCCCCTCGGCTGAGGCTCAGTCTCTACATTTTCAGATCTCAAACCACTCGTATTTCCAGGGCAGGCAGGTAACTAGGTCTGCCGTGCAAGACATAACAGAAAGGATGGAAGCAACAAAATCAGCTAACGAAAAGACTGATGACCCTCTTCAGGTGACCAAGCAAACCCAGGCACTCCTTGCTGCACTGGAGGCAGCCTGGATAGGCAGGTTACACCCTTGTCTCACGAGGAGCCTTTGCTCCCCCACTCCCTTGGGGTGCCTGAGTTCCCTCAGACGGCTTCACAGAGGAGAACAAGGTTTTCATCTTGCTCCAGGTGCCGCTGACTGTCTGACCGTGCTCCTCACAGACAGGCTCTGAGGCACCGCCGCAAAGTCAAGGCATTCCAGGCTCTTACACCATTGTGTGAAGCTCCAAAAGAGCAAATCTGCAGCTTTCAACAACTGCTGACTTTTAAGAGTCCAGCTCCTTGTACTCTGCCTCAGGCAGGAGGTCACCACACTGCTCGTGCCATGGGTCACAAGTTCAACCCTCAAGCTCAACCTTGGGTTCAGCTGAGGCCCCAAAGTAAATCAATGGGAGGCGACTTCATCATACACAGACAGTGCTGAACAGACTCACGAGCCTGCTGTAACATTTAGCACTGACATAAGGCTTTGCATGTACTGCAGGCTTTGCAACTATTAATTCATTAACATTAATTCATTAACATTAATTCATTAGTCGTCATGCTGTCTGAGTAGCACAGTCTTATCCCGCTTTTTTGTGCAAGAAATCAAAGGGCCAAAGGGTTAAATGACTTGCCAAAGGTCAAAGAGAAAAATCAATGGAAAAATTGGAATCAGAACCTAAAGATACCCAATTCTTTGCATTGTGTTTATTTCACTTTACCTCACCCAACCACAGGCAACAAATAAAATAAGCAAGGTCCCACAAGACTCCTCATAGCCAGAAGAGCTTTTTTCAGCTGCAAGGTCTCTACCAAGCCCAGCTAGAATCTACAAGGCTTCATTGTGTTTTCAAACACAATGCACACTGCAGTAAATAGGTTATTTTACAACCCTGGCCCAGTTTTCAAAGTGGCCTCAATCAGTGTTGTGCAAAACATTCATGTCCAACCACAAAATTACAATCAGTCTTTGTTTGAATCCAGCCCATGTCCCTGGCCAGTGGTGGTTAGTCCCAGCTCACAGGGTCTGTGAACTGTTAGTCAAAGGTTTTTGCAACATTTTTGCCCTGCCTGGATTTCTCTGAATATTTATAGGCTGCTGTTCTCCGGTGACTTTCATGTTCAAACCGTGCTGGCCGGCGGGGGTGGAAAGGGGATGTAAATAGCAGAGGGAGTCACATGTTTTCCACTCGCCCCACTTGTTTTGCTTCCAGTAAGAGACACGTGTTGCAAGAAAACAACTGCAAGGCTTTGACTGTGAGACATTTAAATTAGTGTCACAGTATTTCTACACACTCGAATGTTTTCAAACATCCCGCAATTGTGAAATCAGATTCAACTGTTTGGATACCCAAGCAGACTTGTGGAACTAATATTTGTAACCCTTCTCATCAATTTAGGAGTGGGGATGAGACACATCTCTTCAAAAACTCTTGACAAAGACTGTGAGGTATCAGCAGAAGGAATTAGCTTGAAAAATCCATGCCATGATTTATCCTGCAACCAAAGCATTCCAAGGCAGGATCCACAAAGTTTAGTCACCAGTGTATGGAAATTTGTGCAGTGGTGATGAGATCAATGGAGCACGTTCAGCACACGGTGGTTCCTGTCACTGGTCCTTACGTAATTCCAAACACCATGAAGAAATCAGGGAAGCATGTGGATGTCCAAATAGCTCTGTCTGCTGAGCATAAGCTATAAACAAGCTCTTGCACCATGTGTATCTCCTGCTTCACTGTCTCTCTTAAACGTGGTATGCTTTGCGCATGAAGGGAGAGTTTCCATATCTCTTACAGGGTTACCATGGTTCTGAGACACCATGAGGAGGTATCTCAGCTCTGAGGAACCCCAGCTCCCCAGAGATGTAGGTTTGCCATCCTCTGTCTATGGTCCTCACCTAAAGGTCTGTACATCTTGGCTGTTACGTGATTTTCTGCTTAGAACACAAACACAAAGCCAATTCTGTGCAGGCGGGAAATCAGCTGATGGCACAATCTAGAGCTGTTTTTGGAAATCAGGCCCTTGTGGGCTGCGTCTGTTCAAAACATTCCCAACAAGGGCTAAACAAAGGAAATATCATCCTTTCTTGTGCTGATGGCAAAATATTCTTTATTCCAAAAAATTCTGATGAAACAGAAGCCTGTCCATATGGATAACAATTCATCTTAACTGGAGATGTCTGCAAACCTCAAGTGGAAACTGCTGAAACCATAAAAGTTAACTGTTGAAAAGACAAAGCTAAGAAGCAAAACAGAAGAGAGAATGACAGCCCATGGGCATCTAATGGAAACTACCTCCAGTGTCAGTGCACAGAAAAGCTGAACCACACTAGAAACAGAAAAGTCTGATGTTGACTCAAGCCCTTTGTAAAATACCCAAATCTCAGAGGACTGCATGGAGAGAGGTTTCCTCTGAATGCAGCTTTATTCCAAGATATTTCCAGTAATTCTTGTCTCCCACCAGGACAAAAATACCAGGACAATTGTCTGGTTTACAGTATTTTTGTTCTTTTATATAAATCTGTTCCAAAATCTAAAGTGTACAGGGTCATAAGAGAATGAAATATAAGGAAAGTGTATGAAAGAGACAACAGAGATAGTTTTGTTTTGATTATTTTCTTTCCCAAAAGTTTTGTTACTCTAGGTGTAACTTGTGCAGAGAGGAGATTGATTTCCAAAGCTGACGGTTGCATACTCATACTGCTCATAAAGCAGGTGGATAATTGCACTAGAGGTTCACAGAAATGTTCTATTAATGCAGACTATATTTTGTTTTCCCCTGGCATTTCTGAACAGACTGTTTGTCCCTACAGCTTTTCAGTTTTGACTGAAAAGAGAAATCTTTGTGTTTTGTAGCTCTGATGAAGAGACAACACGAAAACTATTTTTTTTCCTGTTGACAAGATTGTTCTTTAGTAAAAAAATAATTTTTTCAAAAAAACTCACAGAAGATAAAATGTCTTTCATTGTTCCTAGCTCTTTGCTAATTCACTTTTAAGTATATGAGAGAGGGAAGGATCTTTCCAGTTGTTGTCTTGTTCTGTCCATCCTTCCTGCATATGAACATAAGAGGATTTCACATTCATTAAAACTGCAACACAGCCTGGCTGAAACGTGAGTTGGTCTGCATATAGAATAAACCACAATTATATTACAATGACCTTTCCTGATTATCTTGTACTCTGTCACAAGCTAAATGAGGTCATTACTGATGTTACTGGCATTCCTCTTCCTTGGCCCACGACTTCAAAGACAAATGGGCCCCTTTTGTCACTGAATTCTTGTCAAAATGTTGAGTCCAATCAGACCCCTAATAACTGCACGCAGGGTAACATTCACAGATGAAAAGAACATGCAGACACATGCCTTATACATAATTAATCCTTCCAATGAAGTTCATGAATTTCAAAATTACACAAAATGGAACAAATCCAACACAGAGTCTCCTGTGGGCATATGAGGTCATGTATCCTGCCATGAGGGTGAAAAAGTCTTATTCTAGCATGGATACCCAGCAATGACTCACACAACTTCATTACCCGATTTATTTTCTCTTCCTGCTGTCATCTCTGTAGCTCTACCTGAGGGCTGACACTGTTAATCAAGACACCTGTCTATCATACCAGAAAATGAGCACCCAAAACCATCACTGCAGTCAAAAGAGGTCCTGGCCTTGCTATCAGCCCTGCTATCATCGAGGCAGCAAATTCTGTGTCTGTCCAGTTCTAGCTATTCACACAACCAAGAAACCAGATTTCTGTCCAGAAAGTTTTCCTCCCTGCAAGCAACCGTATTGGGGGTGGGGTGGAGGGCAGGATTCGTTCTTGGAAGCCTGTAAAAGCAGTGGTTGACAATTTTCTTTCTAATGAAAAGTTTGCCTAATTCGGCGCTGGCAAGGCTGCGCACATGTGGCAGCCACATCAAAAGGATGGGCACTGGCACGGAGAGCAGCACGGCCTGCAGTGGTTTTCGGGCTGCTCCACGCCAACTGCGTGCTCAAACCCCACTCTCACACTTGGGGCTGTCATCCAAGCACACACCAGCACTGCATTAACCAGCAGTTGTGTTGTATTTGTTCAAAATCAACAATGCGGACATCGCCTTCTAATAACAACGTCAGTATTTCCTCCTCTTAATTCCACATCTGTGTCTCCATGTGCTGTTTCTGATAGGCATCAAAACATGCCAAGCATATCAAAAGGAATATTTTAGCTTGGCCTTACCCCAGTTTTGTGGAGATTGTTTGAAAAAAAATAGATATTGTTTTCTTTCTTTATAAGTAGATTAATTTGTTCTAGAAATCTCAATATTTTCAATATAGGAAGCCACCATCCTCCTTCCAGCCAGTCGTAAAGTCAACACACATCCACAAGTGTGAGGAAAAATCAAACAAATCATGGAAGAGAAGAAAAACACAGTGGGAAACAGTCGCAAAACCAACTCTACACACATGAGGATTTTAGAAGCTGAGTTCTTGTAAGCAAAATAGCAGAAATTGATTTTTGAGAGAGATTATCATAGAAAAGGAAGACTCGAAAGGTCAGCAAGTTCTTCCCCTTGCACAACAGTTGGATAAATATTTCAAGACTGCTCCTGATTGATTTCAAACTAATTTGTTGCTAAAAATGTACAGTAAAGGAAATTTGAAGCCTCCTTGGATACATCTTTCAGATGCTTCACAACTTTCATCATTTAATTTTCCTAGTATCTTACACAAATCAACTTGCAACTTTGCCGTAATTGATTCCAATTACTTTTTTACTTATTCCCTCTGACAGGGAGAAAAATATCAATGTTCTTTTTATAAGAACTTCTTACCTAGAGCAAAAGTAACCAGCTCCTAAGCTCCATCACGGCTAGACCCAGTACAGGGTCTTAGTTCTAAAGATTCCTTCTATTTATCAGAGAGTTTAGAATTCCAGTGTCATGCTAAGGGACATGTGCAGTTCTTCCCAACCCCACTCTTTGCAAATCTCATACATCCACTTTTAAACACACAATCCCAGATACCAATACCCAAAAAAAGTGCTGACCATACGTGAGCCAAGTGCAGTCAGCTACAAAGCTGCTCTTTCAATAAGCCCACCAAGCCTGACACCATACCTTTTTTAATCATTAATTTAATGTCTGTCCCCATCCCCTGCCACCTGTCATGTACCTATTTTACGGCCACTTAACCTTGACCAGATTTCCCTCCCTCACCTGCAACATAAACTGGCAAAAGCCCCACTAAAACTGGTACCTATTACATCTCGTTTTTTCCTCCTAACCTGCTGGACTGGTTTTCCAAGAAAGAAACTATGTTATAGTGAGATGCTTCTGTGTCTCATTTCAGATTTCAGCATTAGAATGCTTAAGAAGCTGTAACAAAGTTTAAGGACCATTCTTGAAAGAGAGATGCTGGACGTTCAGCATGGGAAGAGTCTGAGGTGAAAGGACTCTGATGGAAAGATTACTTTTTTCCAGGGAGAGCAGCTGTAGATAACTTTCTCCAAAACAAAATGTAGCTTCCACTCCTAATAGAAATCATAGGAACCGGGTTTGGGATGCACAAACCAGTTAAAACTATATATTTTGCCCTCAACAATTAGAAGGACAGAACTATAATCTGGAGTAACCACACATACATTTGCCCTGCAGCAATGGTATGTCAGTACAAGAGCCTGGAGAACAGTAGTTTATAGAAGTCTGCACTTAAATTTGAGGTTTTCAGTTTCTCAGTGGTTAGATCCAATTCAGACAAATAAATTCAGAAAACAAACATCAAAATACAGAAGATTGCAGCAGCAGAGAGGTTAATGCGCTCCATAGTTATTGGATTTGTCACCATTATGAGTGAAAAACAAAAGTCTGCTGGTAGTGCATTTTGAGAAGTAAGGTTTATAAAATTGACTCCAACTGACTATGACAGTTCTGTAGGAAAAGATGTTTTCGAAACAAAATCCACCCTCCGTGGAAAGGAGATAGAAGGTCATAATCCTCCCAGAGGAGCCATAAACAACCCAAGATAAGGGCAGGGAATTTGCTGAAAGTGTGCTCTCATGCTCAGCCCAGCTCTCCTTGTTGTCCTCTCCTGCAGATGTAACCTTGAAGGACACCATCATGTGCCGCTGACTCATGGCAATGCTTATGAAAAATCAGCAGAGGGGTTTTTTCCTCTGCATCTTGCAATTCATCATCTGCTTTAATTCGCACAGAAACTCCTGACCAGTTCCTGGGAGCACACAGGGCCAAGCTCAGAGTCTTTTGGTCTATGCAATGGATGCCTGACCCTCACATCCTGCAGCATTTTCCAGAATTCATCAGGAGGCAGTTGCACACTTCGGCATGAGATTACCGTTGTCCACGGGCACCTTCCAAATTATCTCAACCAAACCCCTCACCCTTGGTGGCACACATAAACTCCACTCTAGCCATGGATCAGACATTTTAAAAAGGGCAGCCTTTCCTAAAGCTGGAGTAGCAGCAGAGATGGACAAATCTCTTCAAATCAGAATTCTGGAGTGAATGAAACCAGACACATGACAATCATTAAATAATCCCTCAAATCACTGCCCTCAACCAAACCATCTCCTCCAGTCTTTGATGACTGGGAGTCCCCAACAGCTACCTACAGGTTTCAGAGGAAAAGGATTTCCACACCATTCAGTATCCTGAAGAAGAATTTCATTTCAGTATTTCAAAAAGTGCCTGTCTCTGCACAGATAAATATTGTTATTGGGGTTCTATCAATAGGCTTTCTTTTGCTCCATCTCAGTCTCTTCCACTAAGGAACGTTAGCCTCACATCTGGAAGGTCAGGTTTGGTGTCAAGGTGACATTTTATAGCTATGCTGATGACCTAGAAAAAAAGCATCTTGTAATTGACCATAGAAACCTTTCGTTCAGTAGATGTAATTTTTAAGAGAAAAATTATAAACTTCTTGAAAACTATACATTGCAGAGATTTAAAAAGCTGAAGCCAGGCCAAGACAAATGACTAAATGTTTAAGTTCTATTTTAAAAGCAGACTTTTAACACCAAAACCACCAGAGTGTTTTTCTGAAGAGCTGCATATAGACCTTAGATCAGATTAACTCCAGGGACAGATTTTCCTTTCCGCTGTCCTTCTTTTGATAATCTTTGAGGTTAAGCAAAGAAGAGGATTAGCCCCTGGGGTTCCCCAGAGACCCTCACAAACTGCATAGTGGGGGATCTCAGGAGGTCTGTATGCACAGAAAATGCCAAGATTCAGCTCGAGTTTAAGAGTTTAAAAGACCTTTAATGGGGCCATAAACAAAACACATCACTAAACACAGAGACTTTGAGCACCAGTCCCGTGCCTGTTTTCCAGCCACAGATTCACATGAAAATCTCCGGAGCCTGCACAGGAGACAGTGGCTATTAGGCAACTATTTAGCTTTTTGTACTGTGTTTATTTTGGGTGGAAAAGGTCATGTCATAGAAGCAGTGACAAAATTACAATCTGGGAGTTTTGTCAGTACAACTACTCTTACACCAGTGACTCTTGTTGGAATTGCTAAACTGGCCAAAAATCACAAACCAGCCCATCTCTGCCCATCATGGCTCTGTTAGCAGATGTCAGTAGTGTAGCACAGGCTCTGTTTGCAGAACTCTAACCATAGGTTTCCTGTTACAAAACACAGCCCTGAAACAAACCTGCAATCAACACAAAACGCAGAATATGTAGGATAAAAAAAAAAGCAAAAAAAAAGTGACTGGCTCTTTGTTTCTTTCAATTTCCCTGATGGTACCAAATGAACTTTGGAAGTAGCCACATGGAAAAAAGGTAGGGAATAAAAGCTTCCCAGTTTAAATTGTCAACATCATGATACCTCTGGCAGGGATATAACATTTGCAGAGCCCAAGAATTGGAGGCCATTCAGTTGGAAACTTCTGCATGTGAGACTAAATTCCTGCCCACTTGTATTTGAGAAAAATCTGTGTGCCTATTTATTTATTTTAGAGAAGGGCTTGGTTTTATCTTTCAGGCCAATTGCCAGTGCTCCTCATTAAGTTCTGCCTCTAAAAGTTTCTCCTGCAATTACAGTTAAATCAAACACTGTTCCCTCCCTGTCCTTAATACTGAAAGCAAAACTCAGCTAACTGCTTCAATGCTCCTCTGGAAGGAGGAGCAGGATTGAAGGAAAGGATGCAATATCTATCTCTGAACAGTGAATTCAGCTATGCAGATTTTCTCAGGTTGCCGTGAAGTCTGAGACTGGGCACAGTGGTGACAGATAAAAACAGAGGCTTACTGGAATGCAGAGAAACAGAATGAAATTTTCCTAACACGGAGGTGTGGTGATCTGCCCAACACTTGTGTAGATACATGGAACAAAGACATCCTCATACTCTAAAAACAAGGTGATGAGGTAGCATAGCTGGATTTAGTAATTCTTATACCTGGTTCACTGCTTTGAAGACTCAAGTGACACCCGTGCATTGGATTAATGGAAAAAAAAGGCCTAAACATTCTAGTACTGAGCATGCACAGTCTTCTGAGCAAGTATTTTAGGAGGACTTTCTTCCTAGAAAATAGAACAGATGCTCTAAGTCTATTCTTTCTAAACCAAGAAGGGGCTCTCAAACCCAGTCCTCTTCTCTGTGTTACAAGGTCTTATTATAACCTTCACCTTAATTAGATTCTGCAGAGCTCAGAAAGAAAAAAAACCAATTAATTTATTTGGGAATTCGGCTTTTTTAAACTTTTTTCTGGAAGAGGAGGGCACTGGAAAAATATGGAAGAGGAAGTACTAGGAGTTCCAGCTCAAGTAGTTCCCTCTACAAACTCATTTTATCAGTGCTCCATACTGGTCTCATCACACCTCTCCCTGTCCCTTAGCCCCGGGGTGTGAGAGAAACCAAGCCATTAGAAGACATTAGGCTCAGGGTAGAATTTAGGTCAGCTCAGCACGGCCCCAGGACACCTTATGGAGACTTTAGATGCTCTCACAAGACAGAGGAAGCAGAATCCAAAGCAAAAAATCCCATTTCCTTACAAGTAGGAAGAGGTGAGTTTCCTAGTTTACTGCTAAGCAGCAACAGGGCAATCCAGTAATCTCATTTACATTGGTAAATCACTTGCAATCAGTGCCTTTATCCCAAACCGAGACAGGCATTCTTGAAACAAAGTAGACATGGTCTGTTTGAGGTAACAGCGATGAATATTCACTATGTTAAATACAACCAGAATGCAGGTCTGTCAGTCGAGAGATCTCAGGGAAATCTAGGAAAGACTGAAAAGTCTTCTAATGGTGGCTTTTTTACTTTACTGACTATAAAAGGAGAAGGACAAGAATAATAAGTCTTAATGTAGGTGAACCATTTAGAGCCTAAATGTGTGGTTGTGCAAAAGCTAAAACTCTCCTCCCTCCCCCTGACGTGGTTATGACCCTTCCCTTGTGCTTGTCTGAATTTGCAGTGAACCAATTTGGGGAGCAACACCAAAAGAAAACCAATCACACTAAACAAGCCAATAGTTTGTTGCCAGCTTAGCTACTGAAGCAGTTCCCCAAGCCTGACCTGCTGCAAGGGAGGAGAGTGCCCAGGGCTGTGAGTGCATCGGTGTCTGTGTAAGGACGGGGCAGTGGGACAGCAAGACAGACCAAGACTGGCTTAAACTGCTGTGGAACCAAAACTCAGGTCAGATGGAATAAATCCAGGCAATGTGTTTCTTGCAGAGATTGTCTCAACATCACACTGCCCTCACAAAGTAAACTGAAAGTTCTACAGGTACGTCTGTGCATATAAACCCCGTGTGATTTGTACTGCAGTTGGTACAGAGGGTTTTACACACTCATCTGTGCACCACAACAGGCCTCTACATCACTGGCTTACATGCACAAGGCAAACTCTGTCTGCCAGTTGCTTAAAGGGTTTAGGTCAAATACATTCCACTCTTCAGGTTTTACTAAAAGCAAAACAAATTCTCGTCTCCTTAGAAGAAGTTGTCTGTTGTAAGGGCTACAGCCAAAAGAAATGTGTTTCTATTTTTTTAATAACAATGTGGTCAAGGCAGGAGTTCTCTAAAGATATTTTCTCCTAGCATTTGAATCATTAGATCCAGATAGGAAGTCTAAGACTGAAAGGTTATGGACAAATGGTTAATGTAAATGGAAATGAAACTGAAGTCTCATTGCAAAACTAAATAAACAAGTAAGTGAAGTAGATACTAAAGGACTGAAAAAGCTGTGACTGGAAAAATATTGAAAATATGAAAAGGTTAAACTAGTATGAGATAACTTGATGCGGGAAGAAATAGGCATAAACTAAACAAGAACTTTTCAAAGATGAAATGGATAAAGAAAACCATCAGAAACCATAAAAATAACATTAAGTCAGTGGAAAACAATGAAAAGTTGAAGGGAGCAGTTCAGATTAACTGCAGGTAGAATCATGCTGTAGAGTTCACTTGTCCCTCCTAAAGGCACTGAGAGGGTAAATCCCTCTGTGCTTATAAAAAGGTTGATCATGAGATTTCAGTCAGGTATATAAATGCAAGCCCTAATTATTACTTCTGTAAAGTTCCTTTTAAACATTCTTATTCCAAGTTCAGTGCACGACACTTGCACCTTTGACATAAGCACCTTCTGTGCCGTTCATTCCAGCATATCAAAGCCAAAGCTCCAACCCCCTGTGAGGAGCAACCTGAAACCCAAACGGGTGAAGCCTTGGGGAGATGCAGTTTGCAAAGGCAAGTCATGAACAACTGCCAGGCCAAAATAATGTTCCAGCCAGGGCCTCTGCTGGGTCAACAGGCACAGGCAGAACCCGATGGGTCGCTGAAATCAAATCTAGTCAACTTTAGCTCTTGCACGCTTGCTCAGCTCGTGTCTATCTGAAGGATGATATCCAGTAACACCATCTCTGAAGTGCTCTCAGATGGAGAGCATCCTCACGCCAGCAGTCCTAACAGGAAGATGTTTAGATCGCTTCTCATCTCCCATTCATCTGGATTTCTAACACACACAAGCCCAGTCTGGTTGCCAGGAAGGCGAAGAAAAGGTCAACAAACTCTTTTGCTTCGAGTTAGTTTGTCAAACTCCATTCTGGGCAGCATGACTTTACATGTTAATGTGAGTGTTTGCCTCTGTGTCAATAGCCCCTATTGTGTGCATTTGTAACACAAGATTTATGGTAAAGCTTGCAACATTTTTCAGGCATAATAAGCGTTTATTCACCATCCCAGGTCTATAAGCAGAGGCCTGACAAGTAATTATTGACACATTGTGCAGAAATAAAAGCAGTGGGCGAGCTGCTGTTGCGAATGGCAGCGTGGGTAGGGGGAAGGAGGGGCTGTGTCAAAGGAGTGACAGCCTTGGTGCCCAACATTGTCAAAGCCGACAGTGACTTGCACTGTTCTGTGTGCCTGACTGTATTTGTGCTCCCTGTCACTGGGGTGTGACATGCCAAAACACGAGGAGCGCTCCTTTTCTCATGCTAATGTTTTGTGATGACAGCTTTGTGATCCCCCGGCTGTGTTCACGCTCAACAAATCAAGGTGTGACAGGCAGCAGAGCCCTTTGTCAGCCGGTGCTGTACTGCCCTCACCAACACCCTGTTTCTCCCGGACCAAAACAGACCTAATGCCTGAGGGAGCACTCACACCCTACCACCCTTCCTGGGGATACCGACTGTGCCTGTACCTGAGCAGCGTGTTCCCAGGTCACCTGCCACCCCAAGTGACCCCACAGTGCCCATCACAGAGCCTTGTGCCACCACTAGATGAGGAGGGAGTGAATTTGAAAACCTGTTCCCAAGCCATTCTTCGTGAGCTGGGGTTCAAATCTGCTTGTCTCTGTTACACAGGGAACAACTTGTGAACTTCAAGCTAAGCCTAGGAAAGCTCTGCAGAGGTTTTATGATGGTTTAGCACAACTAGTAAACTCTGCTCAGGATTAATTCAGCCTCTGGACTGTACAAGGTATCACCAGACAGGGTTAGGGATGTATTAGCAAGGCAGTGTGAAGGAAGGTTGCACGACGCCTAATTATATTATACTTGGCTGTAAAACGGAAAGTCACGTTAGCACCACGTTCATCCAAAACACTAAAGCAGCCCTAAAACTGTATTTTATATGTGAAAGAAAGCTGGGCAGGAAAGGGCAGAGTTCAGGCTGCCTAGACTAAGCAATGTGTTAGCTTCTTGGGATTTGGAGTTTGCAAATGGCTTGAAGAAGCACATGAGGTTGGCTACTTAGATGAAGCTTATTCAAATGATCCAAAACTCAGTGATCAGCAAAGCTGGGCTAGGAAACTTGCCAGAACAGGCTTTTTTTGCAAGATTTATGGTGCTTCCTGCTTCTTGTTCCCAGGCATAACCAGGAAGTGAACTGAGTAAAAATGGAAAATAATTTTTAGAAAAGTTATGAATCTCTTTTTCAAAGGTTAAAGAAGTTCACTGTAAAAAAAATTTGAGTCAACTTTCAGACCTTTGTTTTCTTACTTATCCAAATTCTACCCAGAGCAATAGATTATTATTCAGAAACGTTAACAGTATTGATGAGAAAGACAAAGAACAGGTTAACTACAATCCAAAATCAAAGTCATGATATCAGAAAACACAGGTTACTCGCTGTAATGATTTCCTCTCCCTAGTGACACCACTGGGAATCAGGGATCCCATTACATGAGGCATCCTGAACACAAAACAACAATCTGCTCCAAACAGCCTGACCCAAGATTTCAGCACACTAAATGCAGGGTGGTCAAAGGGGCAAGTGGAGGGTGAAGAGGAAGCCTTGAATGAAACTTATTATCTGCAGTTCTAGCATCGCAGAGGTTGGGATTTTCAAAGCTGCCTGTGACATCTGGAGACCATTGCTCCACACAGAGGTACCACCAGCCCATGAATTCTCAGAGCTGTGCTATAATGTTTTTCCTGCTCTCCCATCCCACATGTCAGAGGCAGCTGAACTTCAATCTGCTGAGCAGCTGAGCCAGGGAGGGAAACGCAGCGACCCTGCACAGTGGGAGGGATGATGCTCAAAGGGCCCTGCTGGAAGGGGCTCACCCAGCTGCAGCGCAGAGCTGGAGCCCCAGCCTGCCACAAAGCCCAGGGAGCCATTCCTGCCGTGGGATTGAACCCAGCACACTCCTGCATGCCTCAGCTCACAGGAAGCTCAGGTGTCTGCGCTCACAAAAAGCCTGCAGAGCAGCAGTAAGAGCTTCAAAAATATGGTCTTTGGTTTGAACTGTAAGGAAAAGCCCCCGCGTTTCAAGATGCACCTATGATTACCTTGGCAGAGGCTGTCCAACAGAACCTGCAGTTTTGCATTCCCACTCCTTGCTCTACCCAATATCTCAAGGTTTCTGTACCTCTTTGGCTGTGCTCCAGCTGCATGTGACATGTCTATTCTCCCTGGGCAGGGTATTTGTGTTTCAAAGTGGACTTAGGCGCTGATCTAACTGTTAATAAAGACTGAAAACTTCCATGTTTTCTATCAGATGATTCTTTAGCTCTTGGAGGATTAAAACACCTCTAAAAACTTTGATTTAGTCTGAGGCTGCTTTCAGCTGATTTGCACAGAAAAAGCTTCACAAAGCTTCATTCAGCCAGATCCACAGTCTGAGCAGTTCAAACAAAGAAGGAAACTTCTAAGATCATTGTAGGCTAGAAACACGCACTCCATGCATGAGGGAACCCAGGTCTCTTTCTATATCTGAGAGCTGACCTGCATTTTCATCTGCTCTTTCAGTCCTCACTCTTGACTAGAATTACCCTAAGCTCAATGGTCTTTCTCTGCTTTCACTGCAGATCCTATCATTCTTTTGACTTCTGAAATCCTCTTTTCCTACAATGGGCTCTGACCTGTGCAAATAATAACTTGCAGTGAACTATCAGCTGTGCCTGCCATTTCCACTCCAGTACTTCCACACACAGAGAAATTCATTTGAGGGCTCTAAAGGAGCTGCAGTGATATCTATCTGTACCTTTCATTTTGCTGACATCTCTAATTACCCTCTACTTTTAGGTTTATCTTTGTTTTCATGGAGCCCGGGCTCCACAAACAGAATCAAAACTACTAAGTACCCTTTCCCTCTCTTACCTCTGCTTGCATGTCTATCTTCTCTGCCCTCCTTAGCCTGAGTTTCTCAGATAACTCATCTCAAATGCTAGAAATTTCAAATGGGCCAAAGTACAAATTCCTGGCACTTGTAGATTTTCTTGGAGAGGAAATGGGAGTAATGAAGAGAAGGTGTAAAGGTGTAAAACTCAGCATGAATAACATCATCCAGTCGAGCTCACCTGGCCAGGGCCCATCAGAAATACAAGATTCTGCAAGTCTCCAGCATCTCATCAACGCACTGGTACAAATCTGCTTTCAGCTGTTCAGAGCTGCTCTGGTGAATTGCCCTGTTATTAGATATTCATTTCGCATTTCCAATGAGACCCAATTTTGCAGTTAAACCTGCCTTAGCCCTGCCTAGAGGAGGGCAGGAAGGGGGGACGTGCTGGTGTGGGAGATCTCAGTCTGGTTTTGAGGGCTCCAGCACAGCCTGTGGCTGCAATTGGTCAGGGTGGAATTAGCCAGAAGCCCCTATTTTCTGTAAACAGACAGAAGATATTTGCCACATAAACTGTGGTTTAATCAACAAAGGAAAACCTTTGATTTAGCTTGATCTATTTTCATTTAATTAATGCAAAGGTTCCAGGACAAGAGGATATTTTACTGTAAGTGCTGCTTTTGGCAAGGCTTGCATTGACACTAAAACAGGCTGGAAATGGCGTGACAGGCTTCTGCACTCACCAAGCTGCCTTGGGGCCAGCAGGGGAACCAGAATTGCCGACTTTAATCAAAGCCATTATGGCCCAAAGGCGGCTCAGCCTTCCCATCCACAGGGAGAGGCAGTGCCCAGCCAGGGAACGTTGAGCACGGGGTGCCAAGCATGAACTCTGCCTCTTCCCTCCAGTGTGAAACCATTCGCAACATCTCTGCCACTTCCCTGTATTGCCAACCTGGCGGGCTGCAGGGCAGGAAGCACCGCTCCCCAGCCAACAGAGATTTGCACGGAATTTTGGCAAATGTGTCCCTGTAGTGCCTGGTGACATCAGCAAGGCCAAGGTGGCACCAAGCGGGCAGCCTGGCACAGTGCTGGGTGATGGACAACCTGCCCTGCTGGGCTCTGCAGCACTGAGGGGGGACACGGGGACCCAGAGGGGTGCAACCTCCAGGGCCAGGAAAGCTGGTGAACAGTTCATGTCCATTCAACTTCAACAACTCAAGTTTGGCTTTTGGTGGTTTAATTGACCAAATGCCAGGCTCAGGGAGTGTTCACAAATGTGTCTTTAGGCTGCCTAGGCTTAGACATCAGCTTAAACCATACAAATGTTGTTTAAACCCCAGTGCTTACAAACAGAATGATGTTTACCAATTATTAGCATAAGTCTGCAGTTAAATTATTCACCTCCTCTGGATTTTGGTGGTGCCAGAAGTCACCATCTCCTTGATACCGTAAAACCAAACAGGAACGGCAAAGTGATCTTTCCCCCTAAAGTTATGGCATCCATAAGCCAGAGGGAAGTGCAAGAGGGGATGCAGAAGGCAAGAACACTTGCAAAGCCACACAGTGGGAGGACAAACAAGAACAACACCCAGGCCTTCTGAATTTGAGGTCACAAACCTGTGCAGTCAAATACAAAACGTGAATGTATGCATACTGTGGGCACATATACAGAAAAAAAAAAAAAAAAAGAAAGGTTAAATTCAAATGAAACTTGCATAAAATTGGATAATTATTGACATACTGAAATAATTTCAAAATCAATCTCAAGAAAATTTAATGGCTGGTTTAAGCTAAATGAAATCCAAACAACTTGTGATTCAGCACACATTTAAAGCATTCTCTTGACTTCATCTCTGCCCTGGAAGGATGCAAATTGCTTTGGTTAAGGCATTTTAGTGTTTTGGGTCCAGGCTTCTTCTTACTGATGTTTAGTGATACCATACTTTTAAAAAAAACTAAACTAATTTGAGTGGATCTGATTCCAAACTTGTTTGTACTATGTACATATTTGCCACTAAATTTTTGATACTTTTTGGCATTTTTAGGAAGACTGGAGTCACTCTATAGTTCATATTTCACACTGGGGAATGACAGGATCACCAGGGAAACAGCTATCTTCAACATACTAAAACTCTGGCTTGGAAACATTCTGGTCTGCCAGTTCCTGTCAGAGCTTTTTGGTTTGGGTATGAGCTGTCCCAGTGATGTTCCATTGCTTGGGACACTGGGAGCCCAAAAAACACATGACACAGCACTGGAAGGTTCCTGGTTTACAGGTGAGAGCCACTTGAGCCTCCACCCAGACCCGTGGGAGCACGAGACAGACCCTCAGTCAGCCCAACACCACCAGAGCCAGCACAGCCCGGCTTTGCCATTCCTGAGGGCGCCTGGAGAGCAGCTCAGACATGGAATCAACTGCTCCTAAGCCCTCCCTCACTGAAGCAGAGGATCAGGATTTGAGCAGTCACGGAATACATAAGTAGAAACAAGTATTTGTGTTCAAGAGGAGGAAGATCGAGTGCCCAACCACAAATATCTGGTGAAGAAAGTGATATTCCAGTTTCTTTACTAACTCATTGATTTCTCAAGTAAATAAATCCATTCTGTCAGTCCCGTAAGCACTTTTTATGGCCCTACACCACTGCCAGGTCTCATTTCCCTGCTCCTCTTAATAACACCACACCAAAATTTTACGGTGATCAGCAAGAGGCCTTGCAGAGAGCCAGCCTTCTCTCAGGGTACCTTTAGAGGATATAAACTTGCAAAGATCAGTTTTATCAACACTGAATGTAATGGATCTCAAGTTAGGAGCCCCCCAAGCCCTGCTGGTCTCTTCTATTTTTCCAGAAAGCACACAACTTTGAAATGTTCTCTTCATCTGTCACAGTTATCTGGCACCTATTTACATGCAAATATAATAAAGTGGTATTTGCAGTTAAAGACAAGATCACGCTAACCTAGTTGTCACAGAATTGGTTTTCTCTTAGCAACCTTTTTTTTTTCTTCCTTTAAATGAAATTATTCTAAAAATATTTTATCATGTTAGAGATCCTTGATGAATAAGCCAAGTCCAGTCCACTGAGTCTTGGAAAGGAAAAGGGCACCAGACAAACTCCTTGGGTTCATGCAATCTGGACAGAGGAATGCCTGATCTATCTCTGGGCTGATCCAGCTTCCATCAAGTTCAAAATAAGGGAAGGCAAACCAAGGACAGCCTTCCCTCCTCCATGATTACACGTTTCCTTTATTCAGCACAGTCCTCCCCTCATGCCTCTATGGAAATATATATTAAATAGCCTAAGTTTCCCAAGCACAATAATTCACTTGTAAACCTCTAGGAAATTCCATTAGCAGAAGCCCTTCTTTAATTTAGCTTCACAACATCTGGTGAACACAACAACCGTGCCACTTGCAGAAAAAAACCTTTCAAGTTCAACTTCTAGCGGGATTTTGGGGAAGGTGGAGAGACATCATGAGAGAGAAGAACACTGATCAGCACACACCAAAAGTTGCAAATAATCCCAGGAATTCCAATATGGTAAAAAAAACTTTTTAACGGTTAGTGTCTGAGTTCTGTCAGCTGATATAATTGGTAGCATGAGGAAAAAGACTGGTCAAAAGGAGCATAAAGGCTGTGCTTTTGCAAAAGTTTTGCTCCCATTGATGGAACTCTCCTTGTGTTCAGTGAGGCGTCAGTTAGATTCTAAGTCTTGTTGGTGGCAGGTTGAAAAGTTTGCCATAAAGATTTTCTTCACATCCTTATGCTCCCAAAAATGCTCACCCAGAGAAAATACTCCTGATAGCACCGGGCCAATTTCCACCCCCAGCTTCCACCCCACCCTGGGAAGTGCTCTACCACTGCCCCAGTCCTGTCCTGCTCTTAACTGACAACCTCCGTGTTAAATGATTTTTCACTACAGCTATAATTCATTAATTAATTTTCATTCAACCCAAATCAGCCTGGGGGATTCCAAAGTAACAGCACAATTCAAGCTTACATCTGATCCAACCTTCCAGCTGAAAAAGAAAAAACAGCTTGGTGTTCCACAGAGTTCCTTTAAAAAACACACAAAAATGATACAGAAATATGAATTAATGTTTTTCTGCTTATCTATTCCTTCAGTGGTTGTTCAGTCTTCCTGGCTAGGACAGCTCCATATACATTTAAAATATCAATCTAATCTGCCCAAAGAGCTATTGATTTATCAGCTCCATCTCGGTGTCGCTATTGAATGTCTTCAGAAATCTGCCAAATATGTCTATCCTTTCCACTGCTTCTATCAGTCCTCCAGCCTCAATGTCAGCTCATCTATTGATCCAAGAGCAGTTCTGCTCTTCCAGTCTACTGCTCTCTCTCCTCTCCTCGTATTGTAGGTGTGCTCATAATTGGTGCATAAAATTTAAAGGTAATACTTGTGTGCCTTCCCCAACAACATTCAGCTCATCAGTCCAGTTCCTCTGAAACAAAACTTATGAAATGAAACCAAAAGGGAGGAGAGATGAAAAGAGATTTTTTTTTTTAATATATGAAATAAAGAAGAAGAAAGTGCATATGTGCCCAGGGTGTATTTCTATTATTAATTTCAATGAGTACTTAGAAGTGTAGTCTATATTTTTCTTGAGGTTCTGGTCCTACTAAAAGTCAAAAGAAGTTCAGAACTTCCTTCAGCCTTCCTTGCACAACTCCAGCTCTGTGTGCTAGAGCTGATCCCATCCCTTGTACATAAGCCTGACCCAAGGCCCTTTAATGAGAAATCTCTCGATAATCTCCATAATCATGTTTCTGTTCACACTTTACATTTACAGATCAATTCTGAAAAGACACTTCTGCCACAATTCAGGCAAAATATGCAGAAAATCCACCAAGTGATAACTTGAGGAACAGTCACACATTCATCCAGCAATTGGCTGCTATTTGTGACTGCAATTAATCTTTAATTAATGATTATTCCCTGCTTGCCCATGTGTTCCAGTCACCTACTGCTCCCCTGACAAACTCCTGCAGGAGCACAAGGCAGAGAGGGGAGCTGTTACTTGCTTCCATCTGTGCTGCTTTGTGAAGTCAGTGACATCTGCAAATCTGACACAGCAGCACAACCCAGCAACCCCCGGCAGAAGCGAGCGGCTCCCACTTACAGGATGTTTTCATACATTATTCTGCTGATAACAGACAAGGGACTCAAGGAACCAGCTGACAGGCAAACAAACTCAGCTTAACCTCTCTTTCCAAATTCCATTTTAATGTTCAATTCTTGGCTCTGTTAAGAGCCCAAAGTCTTTTGAAATTTGAATTGGGTTGACCAGATTTTTCATTAGTGGGATTTCCTGTGAGCAAATGCCATATGAAAGCAGACTTCACTTCAAGGAAGAGTTTCACAAGCCTGTTAATTATTCTGCCTGCAAACATGAAGAGGGGCAACAACCCCTTGGGTCATCTCCCCAGCAGCCTGTTACTAGAAGAACAAGCACTTTTGGGGAATGCTAAGTTAGGCAGGCAAAGTGTTGGTGTAACTGCTGTGTTTGTTCAAGAACAGCAAAGACTGTGCCCTACCATGTCTGCTCAGGGGAGTAAATAAACCAAAAAAGTACCTGGAGCCATTGGGACATTTTCTAGAGTGAAACAATAACTTTGATTAAATTACAGAAAAAACAGGTAAAAAACTGAAAAATGAATCAACTGCTTTTACTACACTAACATGTAAAACACTCAGGAATTAAATGTGAAATGCACTGCTGGTATTCAGTCTCATCCATGTATCTTTAGAATTCCCTCAAAAACATTCACTAAGGATACTGTATTCAGGTCTGTGGTTTTTTCTTTTTTTTTTTTTTTTATATCAGTTGTTATACTGATGGAAATTTTAAAGAAGACTCAAGTGTATAAAGATTACTTTCTCCAACATAATCATGTCACTAGGAATGCAGATTTGAGATTTGAACATATCTTTAAAAAGCAACCCTGCATAACTGTACCTGTAGAGGATTTAGGACTTAAAACTATAAGAGTGTGTTTAAAGCAGTGTGGTTCTCTAATGTAGGAAAGGTTGTAAGCTGTATTTATAAGCTCTGCCCTCTGCAGAAATGCTGTGCTTCATTGGGATATGCACAGAACACTTTGCAGGGTCAAGGTCTCCATCAAGTAGTTTATACACATAAATAGAAAGCTCTTTCCTCAAAATCTTACAATTTGTGGCAGAACTGAAACCTGAAACTAGGTTTCCCAAGCCCAAAGTTTATATTTATTGCTATATCATCTTTCCATTGTACTAACTAAACTTCCTCAAGTCACTTCACCTTTCTGGTTTTAATAAAGAAATTTCAAAAAGGAAATAGAGTTCCTTGAGATGTAAGACTTACAAGAGAAGTGGCTGCCTCTGAAAAAGGGGAAGGCAGCTTTGCATGGGATAAACCTTTTGTTTATTATTTTTCTGGATTCTAGGACTTGGTAGGAACAAGCCCCAAGTGAATTACCCTGTTATTGTAAGGTAATGCAGCTAATGCTGCAAACCTGATTGGACATGAACACAATCAATAGAGATAAGCAGAAGCAGCAGCCAGATTTCTTGAATAAATGAATTCTTGCAAGCTACTTGCACAGCTGCTCCATCAATGACAAAACTGCCATCGATTTCAGTGGGAAGTAGGATCAGGCCCTGATTTCTGACACTGCTGATACCAGTAGTCTGTTATATAACAGGTGATACGCAATTAATTAGAATTTAAACTAAATATATTTTTTAAAAGAAACCTGCTTCTTTGTCCCCAAACTTCGATGGCCCACTGCCCTACAATTAATCATTTCTATTATTAATCTTTCCCAAAACTGTAAAGCAACAGAGCAAAATGGCAGTGCTAGCACTGCCGTCCAGACCTCACAGCCCTCATTAATAAACTTAATATAGGCATTGGAGTATTGCAGGAGTGTAGTAAGTTACAGACTAAGGACTTTCTTTTGGGTGTAATTTTATGTTCTTGCTTCACACAGAAGTAATGTATTTATTCCAGGATCTTCGTCAAAGTGAAAAAGAGAAATTAAACCCCCAGTTACTCGTCTGGCTTAGTGCAAAGATCAACTCCCTCACCTTACAGGTCATCCTTGGAGCTGGAGAAATCCTGACTTGTGCCCTGAAACTGCTCCTTCCACAGAAGAAGGAGGCCAACACAGACAACAGCCATGGGGTGAACAGCCACTTACCTTTGTGGACATAACTATGTAGAGGAATAAATGAGTGTAAATCTAGAATAGATAAAGTTCCCCTTGCTTTCTGTCACTGTCAATGAAAACAAGTCCAGCCTGTGACTGCTTGCACATCGTGCTCTAAGTAGAGTGGCACATTTGTGTGAAAAAGAGTGAAAAAGAAGAGAGGTTGTTATTCTATCTGCCCAGCTGATGGCTAATTGAATAAGAAGGGGTTGATGTAAAGCCACATTATCTTCTCAAGAAAGAGAAAGAAACCCCAGAGAGAAAGCTCCAAGTCACACACAGTTCAGAACTGAGCTTCAGAGCGAGTCTTGAAAGCACTCTCCTCCCACTTAGAACCTCCCTCTGGCTGATGAATAAGTATCTCTGTGGCAGCTGTAGAAATCTGGAGGATCAAAGATAATGCACTTTTCAGCTGTCCAACACAATGCAGCGACCAGAACAAACCTGGAGCTAATGTGGGGTGCCCAAGGAACAGGGTGCAAGAGGATGCAGCAGTGAACAAGGGAACAGAGCACTGAAGGACCACCAGGGTGTTGGAGGAACAGAACAAGACACTCCTTAGTGATCAGTCTTGTGATCAGAGTGAATTTTCACTAAGATTCATTTAATATTATTGCATAAAATGCAGCTGTTGATAAAAAAGGAAAAAAAAATAAAGAAACAACCCACAAAAAACCTCCCAAAAGAAAACCCGAAAACAAACAAGCAAACAAACAAACCCCTTAGGTCACACATTTCAAAATAGCTCTGCATCAGAATCCAAGTCTGTGGCAAAATCCCCACCAAATTCCTTAGAAGCTGTATTTGGCTAAAGATGAGAATTTCTGGGAATCCTTTGACATTCATCAGAAGATTTTTAGAGTTATCCAACACTAGAAACTTAAATTTTGGTGCTCATTTTAAAGCCTTTTAACATTCTCTCATTCTTTTTATTGTTTTTTCTTTCAAAGTTATCAGATCTTGCTAGGAAAAAATCAGCTGGAGGCAATGTGAATGTGAAGTAAATAGGGTACAAAAATGGAGGCCAATAACATACTTTGTACTATCCCTGGGGCACAAGAAGATGTGTCCAGCAGTGTTTGGATTAAAAATAACATTTTGAAGCAATATGAATAACCCAAACACATCAAAATGCAGTTACTTTAATTCACAGCTTTAATGGTTTTATTTATTTCAATTAAACCATGCTGGCTCTAGTCCATTACCTAGTTAATAATGTGAATTAGAGAACGTCAGTTAACACTGGTGCTTGCTATTTCTCTAAAAGTGTCCAGCACCCATTTGTCAGGAAAGTGGTGTTGCTTGCATGGAGAGATTCAGCAATGGTCTGACGTGTTTATCGTATGAGGGGGCTGTTTTGGTTCTTTTCTTCCCACCCTAGAAAAGGACCAAGTCTCAAAGCAATTCCACTGTTTCAGAAAAAATAATTCCCTAAGGATTAAGCATGTTCAGGCAATACTCTTAAAAACACATCTGTTTTTGTCTACACAAACCAATATTCTGTTCAAGGCTTTGTTAAATGCTGTGTACTGCCTTTCCTCCAACACACACTGATTTTTTGCAATATACTGGAAGACTGGAATGGTTTCGCTCCAGAACAGGTGTTTTCTTTCAGAGAGTTTGTAAACAGCCTTATCTACCCTCTCACTCTGGAAGGGAAACGATACAAATCCAATGGGATTGGAGTAAAAAGTACAGTTGTGCAAACTCGGGCTACCTGAGAAAAGTACCTACATGAAGACCATGGAGAGGCAAGGACTTCCTACACAGCTACACTTGATAGATTTGAGGTTTTTTGAGCTTCTGGAACTCCATATTTGGTTATATTAGAAAACAGATACTTAGATTTTAATTTTTTTCTTTTCCTTCCCTGAATGAAAGACTTCTTTTGAGAAAAAAAGTTACGGTACAGATACAGTTCAGTGTGTAGAAACTGATTTTAATCTACTTTCTGCCGTGATGGACTAAAGTAGTACTCTCCTCTAGGGATAAGAGGATGCAGGAAGGGCTCTACATAACACAGTCATGTGTACAGGAAAGGGAAAATAATTCAGACGAGCTTGAAAACCTTATGGCAATCTTTGCTAGGCTGAATGTGTGCATTTTGCGAATTAAGCTTATTTCTTCGGATCCCCTATTTACATGCTGTTTCCTCCTGTTTAATTATTACACCCTTAACACACAAAGTTCCTTTGCTTTTACCTGTTTCTTGAGCAGACAAGAAATTGAAACCAACTCAGAGGCTCTTGGTGGAAGTCACACATCTTTTCTGTTTGTTTGTCTCTCCTGATGTGCCTCCTCTTTGAGCCTGCGAAGGCACAGAGAAAATGGAGGAGGGATCAAAAAAGAGAAATTCTCATTTATCTCCACCTATCTGATTCTTTGAAACATGAGAGCAACATTAAAAATGGATCTATAACCGAGAGACTACCAGGAATTATGGAGAGCGGGTGTGAGGTTTCTCTCTATCGTCCATCCTACATCCTCTTGGGAGAGTTCGTGCTGTTTCTACCCCTTGTGTTCCAGTTCATGAAGTCTCCCTTCCTCTGCTTGTTTCTCCACAGACTCACACATCCACACACACTCATTCTGCCCTCTGAACCGAAGCAATGACCCATTCCTTGTGATTAAATTAGCGTAAGTAATAAGATATCATAGAGCTGATTGATTTCCCCAGCAATAGTTATTAACCAGCTCAATTCAGAGGAAAGCAGAGCCATTATTCTAAACATTGATTCCTGGACAGGACTGCAGGAGAGGAGCGTGCTCAGATATATGGAATGTGCATGCAAACAAATCTCAATCCAAATCCAGAAAAACTGGAAGTTTCCAGTCCCAGCCAGAAACACGGAATCAGGTTCCCCTTAGGAAACGAGAGACATGTTGGGTGATAAAGGGGACTCTCTGCAACATGTGCTAAAGTTGCCACAATTATGAATTTGATTCAAAGCAGCAGAGACTGCAATTTGTTTCATCGAGGCAGTAGCCATTGGGGATTTAAGTTAACCAAACTGGGGAGCTTCACCTGTTTTCTCATGGCTCTCTCTTCTAGGAACACAGCTGGCACAGCTGCACCTCTCCCAGAGCCTTGGCTGGTCCAAGCACAAGGACTGAGAACACCGACTCACTATTCGCAGACTTGCCCTCTCTTCTTCTGCACCTACTCCTCAAGCATTTCTTGTGATCCAAACCCTCCTGGACATCCCTCCTCCTGCCCTCAGCTTTATTTCTCAGCTGCTCTCTGCGGGATTTCACGCTGCACATCACCACAGCGCAGAGGACCAGGGGACCAAATTCTCCATTTCACTCTAAAGTGCTGGCTCTGAAAGTCAAGAAGCCCAAATTGTTTTGTAGTATTCAGTGTCCCCAGATAAAAGAGAACCAAAGTACTCTGGAAGCTCCTGACTGTGCCCAGAGCATGCGCTTCCTAAACCAGGATTTTATTGTGCTCCACAGCCCTATACAGATTTTTCTTCTATGACACAATCTAGCAGTTTTTAGGCCCATGTGAACTTTACAGGATCTGTGGCAGGCTGTGGCAAAGAGTTGCATAGCTTAAATCTATTTTTAACAGCTTATATCTGTTTGTTTTGAACTTTTTCAATGGTTTATCTCATTTGAAGGCCTCCTGAGTCTTGTAAGGCAGCTGGAGCTTACTGTGTGGAGGGGAAAGGTAAGTATATTAAGTGACACAAAAAATACATGGTGTGGATAACCTGGGGAAAGTAGATAGGTGTGAAATGCAGAAAAAAGCCTCGATAGAAGTCAGAGGAAGTTTGTGGAGCCAGTGAATGAAGCAGTCATACATTCAAGCTATTAGAAACACTAAGTATCAACAAATAGCCCCACAGTAGTTCAATTTACTACCATCAATTTCAGTTCTGGTCCAAATAGCTCTCCCCTCTCCTGGAATTCGAAATGAGATGTATTACACTTTAAAGAATCTGTGTGAGTGTATGTGTGCCTATGGGACTTTTTCAAGTCACTTATTTGTCTGAATGCCATTGATTTTTCTCCTAATTGTTATTCACTATGCTAATTTCCCTCACAAATCTCACATGCTATTGATCAAAAAGTAATAAACTCTCCAGCAAACAAAACAAGTATTATTGCAATGTTGGGGAAACATCATTTAATATCAATACCATATTTACAATTATCTTTAACCCAAATTTCACCCACGATTCAATGCATAATCAAAATCAGAGAGCTACGGGCAAAAGGGTATTGAAAGACTCCCACTAGAATATTTTCTAGTAGATTATAAGAAGAAAGGCTGAAACAGAACAATCTCAAACAGTTTAAGTTATGCAGCTAATGCTAGAAATAAATGCTGCTGAATAAAATATATTCTCCCTAGTTCATCTCCTGTTTTTGGAGACAGTCACCATGAAGATAAAACTAAAGAAAAGGCAGTATCAGTATCTGTGCCAAAATATCAACCTATAGAGGATCAGGCCTCATTTAAACTGTGGTTTCTGCATTTCATTATATTTTTTTGATAAGGACACACTGGATTCAATCCAGTTTCTAGTGCATGTCTGCTGATTTTCCTCCCCTGGAGTGGTAATGGTAGTAGCAACGAAGTGGTAGGAATTTATGATCATTGCAGTCCTGAATCTTGTTCCAAACATTATGAAATCCGCCAAACTATCACTTTTCCTTTTACCCCCATAATTTTCTGAATTTTGCCTTTAATTTTCTTCATGTTAGCCTGAAAACTATTACTCCTTTTCTTCCCTGCCATGCTTCCTATGCAAGCTCCAGGCAAGTTACTGCAAAGTCAAGGAAGTCAACCTGGTGTAAAGTAAGGACTAAGGAGAAGATCAGGCCCTGTAGGGGACCAGAGAACCATCCCAATTGTTAAGTCAGATATTTATTTATTTATCCAACTAGAACATATTCAGCTCCTCTTTTGTTTCCTCTATCCCCAAAGTATATCTTGGTAGAAAATTAACAGTTCATGTTTCAGCTCACTTTGTCCATTTGTGATGAACTCAGACAGGAGCTTCACCCTGCACTGGGTGTAGTGAACTGGGTTTGGTTGCTGACTGCAGACAAAAAGGCATCACTGGAAGCAGACACAAAATAAATCTGAAAGGTTGGAGGGTAGGGCAGCTGGACAAGAGCAAACACACGCGACTGGATGCCAGGAGCACGACACATAGTTGTGGGGAATTCAAAATCTGATTGAAATCCCACAAGATATCTTTATTTGGCATCATGGCTCATCTTTAATTTCAGCATGAGCATGGTGTCTCGTATTTGGGTCTGAATCTTCAAAATTCATAGAGCTCATATTCCAGCTCAATCTTACTCTAAGGGAATCTAAGGTTCCCAGTTATTTTCCTACAGTTTTCTCCCCCTGCCCTTTCTGGACACTTTAAAATCTCTCCTTTACTAGTCCAAGCACACTCAGATTCAAGGATATTATTTCCAAGCTGCATATTTCCAAGAGCTACATGTCACAGAACGTGACGAACACAGAAATCTGTAGCGTGGGTGGATTTGTGAAAGGAGAGCTTTTGAGTGTGGCCTGCCATTCAACTCTGCACCTGGCAGAGAGGGAAAACAATCCCAGCGAGCCAACTCAAACAAAACAAAAAGCAGGAATGGAATCAGCAATCTCAGGGCAACTCTTGCCACAGCCCTGCTAAAGTTTCACGAATCCCACGTTCCCTGCAGCTGGAAGAGCAGCCAGGTTTCTGTCACTAACCAAAGCCACCAGCGTTTGTGTGACTGGTCATCTCCACAAGGAGGATTATTGAAGTAACGGCACAGCTCCCTCACTGGTGTAAAGTGGCATCATGCCAGTCATGACACACCAGCCAAGGATCCAGTCCATGATTTTTTGCATCTTAATAGGCAGACGTGGAATTATTTTGTCTCTGCAATTATTTCTGACTAATTCCTGCCATTATACCTCTTTGCATCCAGCACACCCCTGGGGAAAAGTAGATGATTTGTCTGGTGATATCAAGCTAAGTTGCCAATCAAAACAGAGGTTATTAATATAACACTGAAAAATATATCTAATTAATTTCATAGTATTTGAAATACACCTTCTGCTCCGCACACACCCGCTTCAGTAGTATTTTGAAAATAAGTCAATTTTCGGAACAATCTGAAAACAGTGATATTAATAACATTCAGTAAATTGATGGCACACCCTTCCTTGGATGGCTATATTCACTCCTCACTCCATTTCAAAACCAGATGTAGCGGAAATAAGCAGCCCAAGAATGGAGAAGGAAAGTTTTTTTGAGATTCAGGGAAAGACTTCCATATGACATTGGTGAAAGGACTTGATTTAGTGAGAAGATCAGGAAGAGCGAGCAGCAGAGAGCACAGCACATGTGTTCTGTTTTACCCTTATATAACAGAAACAAAGAAACATCAGGTAAAAATGAATGGAAACAAATTCAAAACCAATAAAAAAAATAAAAATTCTGTTTCCTATGCACCCCACAACCAAGTTACAGAGTCAATTGCTTCATATAAATTATCACTGATTTTAGCAGTCATAAAGATCCAAAAAGGATTAGTCATTGGCATTGATAATCAAAACAATAAGTTACAATAAAAACTTAAAAATATGATTGGACAAGTGCCAATTATTAACTGCCTGAGACAAAAATACCTCACTTGTGCAAAATGCAATTCCTCAGTTACAGGGTATCATGTAGGGTTTCTTCTGAAGTGTCCTGGCTGGCTACTGATGGAGGCAGGATATCGGATCAGAAGGCTTATGGATCTCATTTGCTGAGGCAACTCATAATTTCTTCTTTGGTGATTTGGGGAGCAGTAGGTGAAGTACTGGAGGGGTGCCCATCAGGGAGGCACTGAAATGAGCATGAGGAGCATTCTGAGCAAAGATCAAGTAAGGATTAGATTTCTAAGATTAAAATGCTCCTTTTTGGTTAAAAAAAAAAACGTTTCACATAATGGAGAAAGCTGAGGAACATGTGTGTGCTGTGCTGCTGCTCCTCAAACTGTGTCAAGTCACCATCTTGGCCAAAATTTGCTAGATAGCAGTTCAGTTTCTGAGCCTTCCTTAAGCAATCACAGATTCTCATTATGACATGCTATTCACTGAAAGGTTTAAACATGGTCAAAACAGTTTGTGGTAACTTTTGCTTGAAACATTCACATTGTGTGTTCAGCCGCTGAGGGTCACCCCTGGAGCTGGGTGTTGCTCAGCAAGGCTGCTATCACCCAAAACACCAAAACACTTCCCTCTATGGTTGACATGAGAGAACATTTTCTAAAATATGTAGAAGTCAAGGAAAGGGGACACGTCCACTTCTTCTGACTATGAAGCAGTAGATTCTGCTGCATGAGGCCACTGAGAGATCACATTCCCTCAATTTCCCAAATCCTCTTGTCTCCTTTGCCTAGAAGCTGCAACATGTCCACAGCCACCCCTGGTACAGAGTGTGGGGTTGTTTGTTCTTACTGGACCAACTTATTCTGGTTTTCCACTCCAAATTCAGTCCTCCTTGGTCAAAAGTTATCTTCAACATAGTTTAATAGCAAGAAACATTCCGCAAAGGCTGCACAGCATTATTTTGTTCTTAACATACTGGGAAATGAAGTGTGTGGGTTTTGGATTCTAGGATCCAGACCATCTGTTAAACCTATCAGAGGTTTGAATTCTAATTTGCTGTTGATTTAAAAATAGTCCCAGCATTACCCTGTCATTTTCTGTAAATTATATATTATTTAGTTTGCCATTTTTAAATATTATAGCGTCTTCTTCTCTCTTCTCTTATGGTTTAATTTAGATTCCTTATCATATGTACTGGTACCATTCTCCCCTCCCAGTAGCTGATCCTTGCCTTTGTTCTATGCCAGGGAATTTACCTCACTACTCACAAGCTGGCTCAGAAACTGATGCTAATGTTATAATCTGATAGACTTTATCATGGCTGCAAGATACCATCTCTGTATAAAAAGCAAAAACCAACAAAAATTCATTTATTCTGTTTATTTCATCAGCTCACCTATAGTTACCACACTAATAATATGTCTTGCAGTAACTTGTCTTACCACTGAAACGACCAGCAATTAAGGTATCACTGCCACCATATTAAACTGACAAGCTTTGGAAAAATTTTCCTGGAGAGTCACAATCTGCATTTTTCAGAGTGAAGATGGATCTCATTCTCGTATTTTATCTTCAACAACAGACTCAGCATATATCGTCGTGGGCTCTGCCATGGCATTGCCTCCTCAGTCCATCCCAAAATGTTGCACATGACCTATTTTCTCAGACTATGAACTAAAGAGCTTCAGCTTGCTTCTAATGAGGGTGCAAGAAGTTAGTTCTGCCCAATAAAATCCTGGCTTTTTCTGCTGAAAGGGCCATCAGCTCGAGCAACAAAAACCTGATGGTTCAGTTGTACTGCAGATTACCTGGATGCTCCTGTGAAGTTCTCTAGAAATTCCTTTATTTGTGTTACACACATCACAGGAATCAAAGTTGCTGTTTTCAAGCTCTGGCTGCAGCAAGGTCCAACACAGGCTCACCCTACAAACAGGAGCAGAAACTGGAAGTGATTTAGATTTAAGTAAAACCTGACACTGCAGCTCCGCATCAGCTCAGCTCAGCGAGGGATGGTACAGCAGGGCTTTGTGAAGATCATTTCCTTGCTGTTTAACCCCAGCCAGGGAAAGACAGACCCAAGGTCCGCATTTGACACTCTTTCTGAAAACAGTGGCATACACAGATATTTTATGGCCTAGCACATTCCTGCCCCCTCACTGCAGACTCCAGCTAGGAAAGAGCACTTGGCACAAAAGGGAGTATTTGCATTCTCTATCTTATTAATTATTTGTAAAACAGACACGTCTAAAGCAGTGATTCTCAAACATGGCCAGTGTACAATAAATTTATTTCTCATTACTCAGTTGTATTTTGGTTTAGCTATCAAAACTGCAGCTGTCATGAATTTGTGCGGCTGCAGATGCGGCCACATTAAAAATGAATTGTGTACAGTGGGTTACATACATGAATTCACAGACTGAGCAGGGTGGTGGACGGACAACAGGTGAAAAAAATAAAAGAAAAAATAAAGGAATAGCAATCTGACAAATCTTGAGAGTTGATTTACCTCTTGAGCTGTTTTTTTGAGGTTTTTAAAATAGTTATCAATCCCGAACTAAGGCATCTTGGAGTTATCATCCCTGCATGTGCAGAGCAGCTCTAGCTCTCAGGCACAGCGAAACCAAGCTCGACATCTGTCTAACATTCACTGTAGAGAACTGACCTACTGCAAGCTCCAATCCTTAGTGTAGTTCTATACCTGACACTTAAGTTCTCCAATTAAACACACCTAAAAATTCAGAGATAATCACCAATAATCAAATTAAAGGGATATTATTAGATGCAAAAGCAGCCTAAACCTCTTCATGACCAAAATAAAACACTGCCTCAACTGTCAGTACCCCTAAAGATCTCACGAATTTGTCTCATGAGCATTTATAATGGTTTATAATTCAAAAAACTTGTCATATCTTAAGAAGTATAGATCTTAATACTTTCAAATTGCAAAGATCAAGAGTCACAGTTTGGTCCTCTTTTCTAGGGCAGCCCTAGAAAGGACATGTTTGCTATTGCAATGAAGTGTTTTGGGGATTACAACCAAAAACTGTCATCTACTGACCCTAGCACTGGGAATGCTGAAAATTCCTGCCACTGATCCTGCTAGCCACAGAATCTCGGGACTGCAGGCAAACATTGATGCATCTCCCAGAAGTTCAAATTACCATATTTTTCCACATAATTTTAGATCTCCAGTTACAGGCTTGAAGAATCTTAACTCATTCTCCAGCCACTCTGTCTTTCCACATCATGGGAACACAACACAAGCTGACAGAAGTGCTTGTCCACATTTAATGAAGATGCATTTGGGGTCTGGACCAAGGCTTCTAGGAAATGTACAACAAGGAATTCAGCATGGCTGGTCCCTACTGTGCTGCCGTGAAGCTCACGTGACAAAATACATCTATGCTGACAAAGAAATTACCAGGGAGAAATCACCAATGAAACAGTCGTTCACCCTGCCTATTCTTCCAGGGAATTAAAGGCCAAGAAGGCAAACAGCAAACTGGAAGAACCCAAACGAGAACTGCACAAATAATGAGGGCAGGGAAAACAAGCCCTGTGGCAATGGAAAGCACGGGGCAGCAACTTTTGCAGAGAAGCAAATGGGGCTTTGCCAGCTTTCCTGACGAGTTTTAATTCCCTCCATGGACCGACTCAATGCTGTGGTGGCTTCTCCCAATACTTGACATGCCAAACTTCAGCTGCACGCAGAAGGCTGGACCCATGAAAGCCCCGGGGAATGGAGCTTGGCAGGGCAGCTCCGATGAACGCCGTGCCCAAGAGGCTCAGCCCTGTCCCACCAAGCTGGAATGAACTCCAGCAGCCACCCCCAGCCTCATTCCTAGGCTGGTATTTGCCTAAAGTCAGAGACAGACACAAGAGGGCTGCGGCAACACATGGTGGTGGCCTCCGGCAGACTCTTCAAACCATAAGTGTACATTAAGTCTTTGTTTTGGCCAGACTCTCCTTTGGGTGGTTTATTTTTACTACTTTTTAATTACTCTAATTGAAGGGGGAATATTTCCCTACATTTCTGCCATTCGGCCGCTTCACCTCCTCCCACCCACTGCTCCGTTTGAGTCTGTGCCTGCAAACACCACTGTTAGTCATATTTCTGTGTTAGGGTGAAGCCGGCCCGGGCCTCCCCCCTCCCTTAATTCTGCTGGAAAACAGAGAACAGATGAATTTCATTAACTCCCTCAGCTTGTAGGTTGACACACCCTACGACTCGTAAACACGGGGATTAGCAAAGTCCTTCTAATAAACAGAGGAGAGAAAAAAGATCTGTCCACTATTTGTTTAAGGGATTTTGCGTTTACAAAGGAGAGGGGAGCATAGGGGAGCATAGGGGAGCAAACCTGCTATTTGGCCCTGATGCAAGGAGAATGGCCCAGAGCAAGGAGAAAGGCACTCCTCACACACACTCAGATTTTAGGACAGTCACCTCCTCATAAAGGCTGAAACCATGGCCCTTTCACAATCCTTCACAAATTCTTGAAAAGAATGATCTAGAGCATTATTTTTTGCTGGAAACTACAACTAGAATTCCAACCTGCACTGTAGTCTTGATAGGTAATTAACTGGAATGATTTAATTGCTTCTGTGTATGCATTCAACTAAAAGGCACAAAGCAGCACTGCCCATTCTGGCAGATGAAGGAAGGTGAGAGGCCTTTGAGCTCTGGGATGTGGTGGAAAGGAGCAGGCTCTCCCAGAGTAACTCAGGAAGCATTCAGCACCTGCTTCGCTAACGCAGAACAGGCTTCCAAATCCCCTACAGATTTTTTACTCAATATTTGATATCCATTTTTCACATCTAATTATTAATCTGCATATACTGAATTCTTGGGTTTCTGCAGATCTGCCTGATTATTTAAGCCCTGAAATAAGAAGGCAGAAAATAAGAGAGAAAATGAAGATCTGATTCCCAGATGGATGCTAAAAACGAGAGGGAGGTGGGGGCACACAGACTACATCATTATAATTCAGGATTTATTTCTTGTTCTGCAGCCTTACCAAATAAGAATTTGGATCAGAAGAGGCAGGGTAGTTTGAGATTTAGTAGTGATTTCTGTGAATGGCCATAATTATTCCAAGTTCTCAGCACTGATGCCTCACATTTCAAGGTCTTCCCCATCCGGTTATTCAGAACAATTGGCCTCATTTTACATTTTGACTCTCAGAGGAAGAACCATATTTTAACAAATCTAATGCTGCTGATTTAATGGAATGCCTTTTATTTTTAATTTTAATGGGCATTCCCAAAAATAGTGAAAGTGAAGAAGTGTACAGAATGATCTCAGAGGTCACTTTGTAAAAAGACCCTTCTATGCATAACCTCAGGTTCTTCTGGCCAGAAGAATAAAACTCATACAATTTTTTGTGTACATCTGTCTTTTCACTAATGCCTTTTGAATTTTTACCCTGCCCCCTTTCTTCCTCCTCCCTCCCCCCACAAATAAACAGGTCTATTCCTCTTTTTAAAATGTTTTCATTTTCTGATAAGGAATCAGATCCTGAAAAGGTCAGAAGCAAAACCAGCAGATTAGTAGGTGCTTCCACTGATTGCAACTGGGTTATGCAAAACAAATCTCATTTCCTTTGAGCTCTCAAGCCAAGGTTTGAATACAGAGAGTGAGCAAATATAGCAGCACAGCTGCTTTAAGCTTCCTCCTCTCCTCACTCAAATGCACAAGTGGTGCTCCTGCACCAAACTGTGCTGCGATCAAAACCAGCTGATCCTGAGTTTATCAGGACGTTACTGTTTAAATTGCACTTGAGTTTTTACATTTTTCCCTGGTATGTTTTACGGGGGCCCTTGTAAATCGGATAAAATGCTGGAGCAGCTATAGCTAAGTGTTGCTAATGCGTCCCTTCACAATTTTTCCTGATGCTCTCCACTGCCTCGTGTGGTCCTTGGGGCTGCCTGCCTCTAACTCTGCTCTAGAGGAATCATTTATCCTGTTCCTTCCTTGTTTCTGTCGCTCAGAGATGGACACCTATAGCACCATTCATGTACAAACCACAGAGTCCTTATCGATCATTAAAATCAAATGACAGGAAAGAACATAAACTGCAAAGCAAGGCAATTTAAATAATTCTTTAAGACTTGATTTAATACACTCGGCAGCTCAAAACAACATGGGCAGGATCCACTATTAGATTAATTCCATTTTTTTAATCCTATCAGAGATATAAAAAAAGGTGGGTGTGAGGGCCTCACTAGTTGGTTGGCATATAAGGTAACACACAGTCTTGCCTTGAGTAGTTTCAGGCCACATACAGCCAGCTTAATTCATGGAAAAAATGACAACTTTTAGTTCTGAGCTTCAGAAAGTGTGAAGCTGCCTAGAAACTCTGAAGTGAGTGTCTAAGATCAGTTTCCAATCTCTTAACCCCACCTGGCTGCCTGTGGACCCAGCTCACTGTACTTCCATCACCCAGCTCACGGGATGTGAGCCCATCCCTTCTGCAGAACAGGCTCCAGAGAGATTTCCTACTGACCTCATGGCAAGTTCTGACCTGATGGTCATGTGCCTTCAATGAAAAGCACCCACCACCTGCAGTGTGTTTTAGAGCGGACATTAACATCCAGTTCAAATCATGCTGCTTGAAAACTCCTGGAGCATCAGTTGCAGAGAACCTTCTTATGTTTAAAATCCTCTTTAGCTCACAGGAGACTTCAGCAATAAGGTCATCTACCCCAGACCAGACTGAAGGGTTTTCTGATGGCAGCAACGTGAAATGTGTTTTCAAGGCTGTGTTTTGCTCCAGCAGCCACTAACAGGTCCTATTTACAGGA
Source organism: Ifrita kowaldi (assembly GCA_013398055.1). NCBI lineage: Eukaryota > Metazoa > Chordata > Aves > Passeriformes > Cinclosomatidae > Ifrita > Ifrita kowaldi. Next base: position 595,382 of record VZRS01014431.1, read on the forward strand.
GCTGCTGTTTTAAGCATGCAGTGATTGTGTCTCTGATACTCCATAGCACTAAATGTGTCTGGTTCACCTGCCGTGGCAAAGACAACAAGCAAAGCTGTTAAATTGCCCTCCTTGAACTTACAAACATTTCCAAAGCAACATCTCTGCACATGAGCAGCTTTCCTCTGGTTGAAACAGCTCTGCTTATCCATGCTAAGCCTGCCATGCAGGACACCATTTCCTTTCATTTTCTTCCCATAAAAAGTTAAATTATTTAAAAAAAAAAGAAAAGAGAAAAGAAACATTTTCTTGAGTGGTTGCAGGTCACTCTGGATCAGTGAGGTTTAACTTTAGTGTGTTGTGATGAAATATTAATATTGAGTCAGTGTGTTTATTTCTTCAAGCGTCTGGAGCCACTGAGTGTTTATGCCTCAAGATTAGCAGGAAGTGTGCCCATGCATAGCAGCCCTGTACTTAGAAAGTCTGAGATTTCAACATTTGAAGATCGTCCACAGCAAATCAGCTGCATCGGATTGTGTGTCAGTTCTGCTGCGAGACAGAGAGCCGTTCCCACGGGATTTCAATCCCATAACGAACCAGCAGATTGTCAGGTTAATAGCAGTGCTAGCAAGGCATGTCTCAGTCCCTTCATTTCTGCTGCAAAGTATTCAGACTTATCTGGAGCAAGCAAAATTAGGACATAAACTTACTACCAGCATTGGAGATGGTAAGAGGGTCCCAATATATTAATTGTGACAGCAAATAGCCTCTGGTCAGGTATAGCTTGCTTTGGGTGTCAGTGTCTGAGACATTACTTGTTCAAAAGAGAGAAAGCCAGTTCTCCAAGTTTTGAGGGAAATGTATGAACTCATCCTATGGTAAATGGACACGGTTTGGCAGGTTATAAAAGCTTCCCTAGTGCCTCCTGTAAGACACAGCAGCAGCAGCCGCTCAGAGAGGTGGGGCCGGGAGAATTGTTTGCACAGAAGGCCGGGGCTGGAGGGCTGAACGGGTGCCAGGAAATCTATAGCCTCCCTCAAAGCCAGCCCGTACCACTTCACTCCATAAACATGAGGGACAGGAAGCCACTCGCCTTTCCCATTTGAAAGGTTAGAAGGGTCCTAAAGGAAGGGCAAGCGTAGGAGCAAAGGCAAACGTAGAGGAAAAAGGATACTGCAACGTCCTGCCCCAGTTTCACAGTGTGGTTGGGGGCAGATCCACTTCCCTTGTTCCTACAACAAGTGGAAACAGGATTTGTGTTTTGGCTGAGAGTCTCTCTCGTGTCATTTACATGGGGCCATCTCAGAATTAGTCTTTTTAGGTGGGTGTTTCTCTAAACGGATGAGTCACCAAACCAAGGTCCTGGCCCCACAGCAATGCTCAGTCTAGATTTCCTTGCTGTAGCTTTCAGTCTGGCACTGACAATTAGTGCCAGAGCAGCTGGAGCTGCTCGAAAGGAAATGCAAGTGACTGGACCAATTTGCCTTTGCTGCACAGGAGGAAATCCAGCACAGTGCATTACTTACTATGCCAAGCAATCTTCCTGCAAACAGTAGCCCAGGATGTCTTTCTGAGAGAAATATAAAACGTTAGCGTGGTGAGAGGAGAGTTCCCAGACACAGGACATTCCTCTTCTGGGACAAAAGGGATCTCTGCATGTGCAGGTACTGGCAGAGGATGCTGCTGAGGAGGTGGCAGCGATGGGGTGTGACCGAGGGCACAGAGGGCACTCAGCACTGGTTGTCAAGACAGGGACACACAGGTGAGGTTTCAGAGAAAAGCTGAGAGCAGCAAAATCAGCCTGTTTGCTCCCATGTCTGTGCTCATGTTTGGCATCCAAGCCTGACAGAGGTGATGTGAATATGGGATTCCAACTGGCTGAGTTCATGTCTAGTGGATCCTTGCTGATGTTATACAGCAGTTTCCTAAAACACTTGACAATGATTCAATACTCCACCAACTGCTATTTAGTCTATACACACAGTGGTGCAGAGGATTTTTAATTCTAGTACAATTATGTAAGAAAAAAATTAATGAGAATGATTAAAAAATTGATCATCTCTACTACCAGAAAGCCATAAGTCGATAAATATTCCTTTCTAAAGAATGGTGTCAACTTCACAGACATTATACACACCTCAGTGTCTATTAAACTAATTTATACCTGCATTATACAGCTGTGTAAATTTGAGAGCAAACAGAGATTCTGCTGGGATCCTACAGAACTGCAATCATTAAGACAACAGAGTGCTGTTCAGAATGGGGGCTGGTCCCGCCCTTTCTAGAATCCTTTTACCTACCTGAAAAAGAGGGCCAAGGCAAATATTCATGCCTCTTCAAGATCCCCTCCAAAAATAAAAATATGCACTCAGACGCACATACAAAGAGATTATCTGTGCTTGACATAAACACTGGCAGTGGAAGTAGCGAGACGCACACACAAAGAGGAAAAAATAAATTAGATAAGTCATAATAGTACCATAATAAAACTATAAAGCAGGAGATTGCTCCAGGCATTTGACATGCATCTTGGCGCTTTTAATGAGGGAAAACAAAAGACTCAACGTGCATCCTCAGGAGCCTGTGTGTGTGTGAGAGAGGCAGAGCGGGCGGGGCTGGCTCGCAGGGGGAGGAGGATGCAGGGGGAGGAGGATGCTGCTCGCTGAGGCCCATCAGGTAGCTGTAAATCTGCCCCGCCGGGCGCTCCCCGCCTTGCTCCTCACGCTACATTAGGCTCGTTGCACTCCCTCCGGTTTATGGAGGGCTGTGGTGCTAAATGAGCTAGAACAAGAGCTGCGCTATCGGGGGATCTGGTGACTGTCTCCACCGCGCAGCTCTGCTAAGTGAGGCTTTCTCCATTTCTCTCTTCTGTGCTTAGGGTTGTGCGCGGAAAACATTCAAACACGCACCCCCCTCCCCCCCCCAAATTGCTGTACAAGTGATTCGTGCACACCCCAAGTTTCTGGGTCTGCATTCAGTATTCCAGGCTCTGGGAAAAGTGTTATTTATCTCAGCTGTCACTAAAATGCAGTTTCGTGACTTCTCTCAATGTGTTAGCCTGTATTTTGCAGAGAAGCAGAGCATCTGCAATTTCCTACCAACTCCCTGGCACTTTTCGATGGACAGGTCACAGGGCAGCATTCTTTGGAAAAGCAGAAGGACGTGCAATCACACCTTGAACCCATGGCTGGAGCACAACACTTAGCTGCTGCTTCCCTCTGGCATTCTCAGCCCCTCCTGGAACCAGCTTCCATCCTGTCTTTCCCTCACTGCTCTTCAGCTGCCTCCTGACCCTTTAGTATTTTAAATTGATTCATTTTTTATTTTCTTTCACTAAAAGTCGTAGTTCAGCCATTGCTATATTATTTTCATGCCTTAAAAGACCAAGTTTTGCACAAGTGCATGGGCCATGCAGGAATATTGATGGGCAAAAATCCAAAACCAAATCATTTGCCAGACATTCATAACATTTCAAAACATGTTTTCATGTCACACTGGGGCAAAAATTCAAAATGTTTTAATGGAAATATAAGAAATGAGATGGGATTTTAGAGTAAACCAGTGCTCTGTACATTTTTAACGCACTGAACATGGTTTCAAGTTCCTTCTGGAAACTAAAAATGCAGCTTCAACCTTTGATTTTCAGAGCACTCCATTGTGGAACTCTAATTTGTCTCATAGCTGCTCAACTCTGACCAATATTATGAAAAGATCACTTTAACAACCACACTACTGTCTGCATTAGGAACAGGTATCTGCACTGACAAAACCTCACACAATAAGAAAAACACAATCTGAACTCAAGTTACAGGATGATCAGCTTAGAACTGACTACCACATCTCAGAGAATTCATTGCATTTTTGTCAAAACCTAACCAATGCTTAGCTACAGATGCAAAGCAAACGTAAAGTTAGAAATTCAGAAAGACAAAAACACTTTCATTTACGACCATTGGCTCCAATACCTTGAGTATCAGACACAGCTCTTCTGTGCCTGATTCTGTTGTTTCAGCAGAACTGCAAAAAGTACATCAGATAAAGGAATAGGGCACAGACATAGCCAGGAAGGACTGGACAGACTAAACAGACCTCTGGAAAAGAGGGATGACAAGGAGGGACTACAACAGAGGTCTGCAAAAACAAAGACCAGTAACAACTACAGGACCATATTGGGCAGGTATCAGCAAACACTCATTCAGCAGTTCTAACCCAGGAAGAACTCGATTATCCAATGAAACAGAAGGTTTTGAGCTACAAAAGAAAGGATGTTTTCATCCTATACGTATTCAAACTGCCACTTGCTCCCAATGGATGTTCTCAGTCCAAAAAATATGAGCACTTAAAAAATATAAGGAATTGATTTTCACAAGGGGAGCCTGGGGTGCTCTGGAACATACAAACATGCCCTTGCTGCCGGAAAGGAAGCACCTGACTTGGATGTCACATGGTTTTGAGCAAAGCTTGGTGTAATTGCAGGACCAAGGTAACCAGACACATCCCAGCCTGCCTGTGTGCCCTCCCCAGCACAGCCAGGCACCCTCAGCTGCCATGGGGAAAGTCAGGCAACCGTGGGGCACCTGAGCTGATCATAGGAAGTTTCAGCTTGTCACCTCCTGCCCATCCCGCTTTGTCTGAGAATTCCACAACCTTGCCTTGCTCAGCAGAACTTCTGGGGATGGACTTTATTGGGCACACATGGCTTTGTATCTGGAAAGGCAAATGGCTAACCAGCAGCACCTCCACAGCAGACTTTTAACACAAAAATCTCGTGCTCTCTCTCTCTACATATATATATGCATATGTATCTGGAGTCACAATTTCAAGACTAAAAAAATAATATAAATCTATAATATATCTACCCTGACTCTAAAATGAACCCAATTTTGTTGATTCTGAGAAAAAAAGGGGAAATTTGTTTAACTGTTATCCTAATAACCTGTAAAGTTTTTTAAAAAACACAGTACTCCAGAGACCCAGGATGGAGAAAACCATTAAGGAGGTTTAGTTCTGGTTTCTTGCCACTCTCACAATGCCATTTGCTCACACAGGAGAAACATTCTCTACAAAAATCCAACTTACTGCATGTTCTGATGGCTATAATCATGCATATGGAGGGCATTATGATACCACCAGGGCAAAAATAAAGAACATGATTTAGAGGTGACGCTTAGCAGAACATATAGTATCCCACCCTTCTGCTTCCTGACCATCTTGGTAAGAAAGTATTTGCTTGATTGCTTTAAGAAGTTCTTGGCCACACCTCATTTAACTTATTTTCCAGATCAATCAGGTCAAGCCCCTGAAAAATCCCCTCAGGTTGCCTTTTTAAACGTTGACTTGTTGCCTTTTAAGCAAACAAAATAGAAGTTTCCTTTTCAGCTGGCATGAGCTGGAGTCCAGATGCAGGGCTCCAACCCAAAAACAGCATTCAGCAAAGGACCCACATACCAAGCAGGATGACTGATTTTTGCCTTCACTTCCCCTCCCCTTTTTTTTTTCCCTGCCTTGGGAAATATTTGGGATGCACAAGTAGACAGCCGTTTTTAGACATCGCCTGCTTCTAGGAAGAAAGGAGTGGGTGAATGGATACAATAGGTCCAGAAAGTAGAGCTGTTTAATCAAAAGCAGTCACGAACAAAAGAAAGCCAAGGAGCCCAGGAGGATAATTGTATTTCACACATCAATTAACATTCTTTCACTGCCACTTAAGAAATCCCGTTTAATTGCCTTGCCTAAGTCCTGATTGTAGATGTTGTAGAGAAGGTGAATTGGCTGCAGCGGAGGGTGCCATGGTACAGAGGGCACACAAAGCTCTATCAGGGCAAAGTCTGTCTGTAAGCCTGCCTCTGCTGCCCCATGGATGGCACTAAAGCATCCTCAGCCTTTACAGGACCAAAGGCAGCCATCCCAAACCTCACCCCAGCCACCTCACAGCACTCAGGGCTCCTTATATTCACAGCTCTTTATATTCATATCAGAACAGCAACTAAAGGCTTCAACAGATCTCTATAAACACAACAAGACACTTTCTCCCTGATAAACTTAAAGGCAAGGAAAAAGCAGCATGCCTGTGGTTAAGGCAGGGAACACAGCCTTGGACAGATTGGGCAATTTAATTAAGCAAGATCGTAAGTGGCTGGGAAGTGGCCTCAGATCTTGAAGTCTCAGTTTCTTAAAAACAGGTATTTTTCTTTCACTGGGATTTCTAAATACTACAGTAACCAAAAAACAAAAAAACACCAAAAACAACAACAACAAAAAAGCACCATCATCATCATCTTTCTCAAACTCATTTTTCGTTTAAAGAAGAGGAGCTTTGGGAAAAGGTTGATGTGCCCAGTGTTTGGCAAATCTAAAATACATTTTTCCAATGCATAGAAACATTTTATTTTAAAGTTTTTAAAGCTAAGCAAACAATTTCTACTGGAAAATCTGAAAAAAAAAAAAAAAGAAAAAAGAAAAAACCAAGCCAAAATACTTTTATGATTATTTACTGGAACACATTTGAGCATTGCACGGGTGGCAAGTCAACGAGCATCCTCTGCCAGCCCTCTGGCTCCCACCACAGGCATCCTCAGCAGAGAAACTCTGCCCAAACCTTTCCTCCCACCACACAGCAACCACCTCCTTCTGTGGCAAGATTTTGTAGCCCTTTTTGTTTGGTGTTTTTAGTAATTAGGGTACATTTTTCAGAGTCCATCTTGAAATCCCCTCCAGATTCCCACAGGAGCACAGACCTGCCTGACACCTCAGAGCAGCCTCGCTCAAAGAGCTGAGCCAGGAGGGCTCATATTCAGCATTTTTTCTCCCTTCCCCCAAATTCTGTTGAAAAGGGCTTTGACTTTGCACTTTGATCTGCAGGAGCACTTCTGCTGCACAAGTGTTGATTTGACATCCAGCTCCTACTTCATCCATCTTCTTAACCAACAGTGCCCACAAAACTTCTACATTTAGAATAAGTCTCAGACATGGACTGGATAATACATAAAATTAATAAATTCAAAGCCCACTGACACCAGGATATCTCCAGAAATACAGATTTTAATCCATACAGATTAATAACTTTTAAAAGCCTTGCAGGAAAAAGAAATTAACTTTCCTCCATTTAGTAAGGATAATAAAAGCTGAATTGTTCCTTGTGTCTTTATGGGGTGCTGTCTATCTGATAGAGGAAAATCGTATTAAAGATACAGCATGTTGTTATTTTTAAATCATGTGATTTTCTCTGTCACTAAGAAGTAACAGATTTTATTCAATACAATAGTTAAAAATATATGGATTGTGACAGCCACACACAAAAAAAAATAAACAGGAAGTCATGAAGATTTTTTCCTGTTCTTTGAAGTGGAGATACTTTTTTCACCTAAAAAAATACTACATTAATTTAGATTAACTGAAAACACTACTACTTTTTTTGATTAATTGCATGATCTTTCCACAAAGTATGTGACTCCTTAGGCAGTCTTGCCATATGGACTTAAAAGTCTCCACGGATGGACTGCAGCTCCACCATAGATCTGTTTCAAATCAGCTCTCTCTGCTCAGTGTCTACAGCAGGAGCTATTTATGAAATGAGAGTTAGGAACCTCTGATTTGAACAAACTGATTTCTTTTTTTTAATGGTCACTAATTCTGACTTGCTATTGTCAAGTAAGAGCTATTATTATTATTATTAACTTCTTATTAACACAACCCATAACATTTGTTTGTAACTACGGAGTGTGTTTTTTAAAACAATTTTAAGAAAAAGTAAATTTCTGGGTTTTAAGCCACTTCCTTGGAGCACAGAGCAAATGTTATATAAAATTTAATTGAATTGACCAGGCCAGCTGGCTCCCCTGCCAACATTCAGCCATGCCAGGCTCCCCCTGCCCTACAATGGGTAACACACACACCCAGTACCCATTCCCTGAACTCTCAGATCTTCCTGCACAGCTGCTGGGCAGGAGGGAAGGTGAGAAGATGATAAAGTGAATGGAAAACAAGTCCCGAGAAGCAGGAAATTGCTGGGCTGGTGATGGCAGAGGGCAGCGTGGCCAGGGCAAGAGCTCTTGGAGGAAGCACCATGTGAAATTTCGGGTGCCCATTGCAGCCCCAGTGCCCGCACAGGAGGAGGCAGAGCAGGAGCACACGGGTGACACTCGGAGCAGCTCCTGCCCCAGGCTGGGTCAGGAAGCACCAACAGCTGTGCCCCAGTGCCCTTTGCAAGGACATCAGCCCAGACACACACAGGCTGTAAGGTTTGTATTTCCACCCCTACAGCCACAACACCTCTGGATTTCTCATTCTTACATTTACATGTCCAGATCCCTTCTGAGTCTGATCAATTTGCTGCCTTCAAAGCTATCCCGCAATCAACAGAAACTGAGCTTATACCTAATGTTGAGGGTGACCTAAAGTGATGCCTTTTAGAGAGCAGAGAGGGGCTCCAGATCTGATTCACAGAGGTACGAAGGTGCTGATGCTCTTCGTTTAATAAACTTGTACAAAGTCAGACATGAAGAAGAACTTCCCTGTGAGGGTGGGCAGGCCCTGGCACAGGGTGCCCAGAGAAGCTGTGGCTGCCCCTGGATCCCTAGAAGTGTCCAAGGCCGGTTTAGACAGGGCTTGGAGCAGCCTGGGACAATGGAAGGTGTCCCTGCCCATGGCAGGGGTGGGACTGGATGGTCTTTAAGGTCCATTCCAACCCAAACCATTCTGGGATTTTGTGAAACTGCAAGGAATCCCTGGCATTGCTTGAGGAAATTAAAGCAAAAGATGAACTTTCAGAGAAGGTCACCAAAATGTTCCATTTTACTGGACAAACGCACACAGTTTTAAGGTGACTAAACTAAACCCATTCAAGATTAATACCCACTAAACCATTAAAACTTATTTTCATATGTAGCCAACATTTTTGTGGATGCCATTTTACATCTGCAATTTCCTTACTAACACATGCAACTCCTTGTCCCACCCTATATATACACCCACCCCTCCGAGTCACAAACCTTGTTCCTGTTATTTCTCAAAGCAGACCAGAGAGGCAAAAATGGAAGTAAAACTTTTTATGACTGCAAAGCCATGTCCATGCAAAGCTCAAGGCAAGATTAATGCCAGCAGAGGGTAAAAAAAGGAGAAAGAAAATAAGAAAAAAGGCAGAACATTTCTTTGAACCCCAAGTACCAGTGATTTGTTAAATCAGTGTTGTAGTAGATTAGAAAGTGAGAGTTTCTAAACCTGAGCTGTAACACTGATACTGGCAGGAACTTCAGAGTAGTAAAGTCTCCTTCCTCAGACCTGCAGCAGGATTTTACAGGGTCCCTCAGCAGTAACACAGACCATTGCCAACATGTCAAACACGTCCCCTGTATCTTCAGTGACTTTCAGTAGGAGATCTAATCAATCTGCGTCTCTGTCCTCACCTCAAAGGTGCTCAATGCCTTTGAAAAAATCTAAATATTTGAAATGAAGGCTGCAATGCATAGCAAATACCACCAGGAACTGGGGACCACCACAATCCTTACTGCCTTCAGTTCTGCTTCAGCACCTTTCCACCTCCCTTCTCAAATATAAGCACGGAGTGACACAAACATTTAAAATCAAGGAAAGAAACAAAAAGCCTCTAAAGAGGCTTTCTGAACAGTAGGGAATTCAGCCAGACATGGAGCCTTTAAACTCAGGACAAAATTAATAAACCCATGACACATTAGTCATATTTCTCCAGGCATTGTAGCAAGACACTTGGAACTACACTAATGAGGGATACAGAAGGAATGGGAGAGAAAAGAAGGAGGGTTTAATGGCTAAAGAACTTCACTGCGAATTGTAATTTTTGTTTTCTATTTTCAGTTTGCTACAGGCCTCCCAGGTTATATCAGACCAGTTAATTAATTTGCCCACCTGTTTTTTAAGCAAAATAATGGCAATAATTGTTCCTTTCCTGTGCCTGCATCTCTATCCAAAACCTTATTTTTCTTTTTTTTTCCTTAGAGATTGGGCTGCAAGCTCTCAGTCACACTGCACACCACAGACAGCACATCTCCAGTCAAAACATTGTTGAATGCAAAGATTTTTGATTAGGTTTTTTTTAGCAAAATTGCTTAGAAATCAGTGTTCATCACAACTCATTTTCTTGTTTTATTTTTTTTTTTACTAAAACCTGTTTTATTACCATACTTATGGATCCAGAATAAGTTTTCAGACTACTTCTTAATGAAAAAAAAACCAATCACCACTAGTCTTTTGTTGTTATTTTTAAACCCACACTGGCCTCTTATGCTCACAGCTCCTCTATGAGGATATTTCACCCTCTGGTTTGGAAAAGCCTGGATTCTCCTCAGTATTGGCTGTTCAGAGGAACAGCCATGGCCTGCTGTAGTCAGCTCAAGACCAGCAAAGGCTGGCATTGCATGCCAGGAGTCTGGACCAAAGCCCAGTCATGTTTGAGCTATTAGAGATCTAAGAATGTAAAAGGAGACAGAAGCAAATGAAAAGAAAAATAAATAAATAAATGAAAGCGTTTAGGGGAGGGCTGGGAAAAGAAAAAACGCGGGCCCTACTGGAGATTAAAACTTTGTTCAGTGTCCAAAATTCAAAAGCAGCTCTTCTGTGGGTTGGCTCCTGCTTCTCTACAAACAAGCTGGCCCTGCTTATAACCTGTATTAATTTATACAGCCACCAGCAGAGCCAGAGCCCATCCAAATCCTTGCTCTGCTGTTTGCCCAGTGTTTTAGAGGCCGATCATGTGGAGGGAACTGCTGGTGGGTCACTTGTCAATGATCTCCTTTCAGCTGCTCGGGACACCTCTGTGTCTGCCCTGCTGCTGAAAGCAGTGTCGCCATCCTGCCGGGGACAGCCCTGGCTGAGTAACCCCAGAGGCATCCGGGCTCACCATGGAATGTCCCTGACGTGCAGAGGGAGCCCCGTCCCATGGCCAGCTCCTCCAGTGCCGTGGTAAAGCTGCGAGGCACAGGAGGAGAAGCACACGGGGAGAAAGGACGGGATCACCCTCCCTGCTCCCCCACACACTCTGCATTTGTAGGCCTGTGAAAAGCCGTTTTCAGACACACACCCTCACTCAGAACGAATGCAGGGTCATTCTAGTTAGCCCCCAGTGCTGTTCATGCACTGTGGTAGAAAGAGATGGTCTTTATCCCACAGCACGCCGGGGTCACCACTGCCTGGGTTACGCGGCAGCGAGTGCCTGGTGCGTTCCAGTTAGGGACAGCTCTGCTCCCAAGAGCTTCTCTCTCTCAAACGGGAGCAAATTCACTTCTTCAGCAGGTAACTGTAAGTAAATTTAGGCACCTTAGAGACCAGTCATCTGGCATGGGCAGTGCAACTTGAGTGACAAGGCTGTAATGCAGGCACAACATCCCAAGGCTGATTACCCCAAGAAGCTGGAAGCTGTTGAGTTCTCCCCACCCTGTGCACAGACAGCAGGAGATCAAGCCACGTGCTTTAAAATAACCCAACAGGTGAGCAGCCTCTTTCATTCCCTGTCTGCCCCCAGAGGTTATAAAAACACTCCCACTGATGCCTTTGAGGAGACATCTTACAAAGCACCAGTTCTTTTCCTAACAGAGGTCTGTTTTCTCTATCACTGGCAACTTTCTGCATTCATTTTTCCCAGGTTACTCCTACTCATGAGCACCTGCAAGGTTCAGACTGCCCCTGTCCACAAGCATTCTGCTGGGTTTACCTGCAATCTCTTCAGTTTTCTTGTTTGCTGGCCAAACTACTGGTTCTTCCTGTTTTCCCTTTGTTTTGTTCTGGAACTAGGAAAAGATTCATTTCTTGGGATCAGGAGAGAACTGTTCATTCTAGAGGATGTGAAGCCACTACATTTGGGGCTCCAGGTTACTACACCGACAAAGTGAGGAAAATGAGACCATACAAGAGCCAAATCCACCTTCCAGATTACTGCATTACGTGTGGTCTTTATGGAAACCCAGCTATTACCTCAAATTCAGACATTACCAAAGGTGCTATATAATACTATGTTTTACTAATATAAAAACGTTTGAATTGTAACAAAGCCATAAAAATGCCTCAACTTAAGCCACCCTGCCTGGGAGGAAGGCGAAGATAGACATTCAGTGATCCACCAGAAGGCAGAGGGAGCTGGATGCGAGGGATCAGGGTATGGAGGTCGATGTGCATTGTGGCTCCTGGCACACATAACCAGGGCTGTATTTGCATTTATGCAACCAGAGAGCGTACGAGCAGTTCTGCTTAGTCCTAAATTCCACAAAAAATAATTAGGGAGAGTAGGGGGAAAAGAAGAGTCACCACACTGTTCTCTAGAGTGATTTGCACCCACTGGAGCCACGAGAGGAGATCACATCAGGGCACACGCTCTGTGTGTGCATGTCTGAGACACAGCTCCTAAACCGCCCCTCTACTGAAGCAGCTCAGAGTATCCCAGGGATTCCTGGAGCTCCAGCAGGGATCAGAGCTAACATCAGGCATTTTCAGTCTGCTCCTCACAAACTTTATGTTTGTTTTTTTTCCTTTGTAATCATATTTCCAAAGCCTTACTCTCAAACTTAACCCTTTGCCAGAGCAAGGGGTGTTTTTGTTTTAGTCTTAATGAATGATTCAATTCCACTCAGTTCCAGCAGAGACACACAAAATCTCAATAAAAAGCGGGCATCAATAATCTTCTGAGGTCCTGGACATTCAGGCACCGTTCCCTATAGATTTCCAAGGCGAATTTTTATTTCATAGAGTTCTGGCCTCTTGCTGCCACTCTAAAAGTTGCTGGTCTGTAGATTGTGTCATGCCTGCCATACCTGCAGGAATGTTACACTACACCAGGGCTTCAAAATGATACTAAAATATAGACTAAAATAACATAAATAATATAATATTTAGTTAGCTAACTTTCTTTCAGCCTGACTTCAGAAATAAAATTATTTTTAAGACCATTCACATTTTAAAAATACAATTTATTCCTACTTGTTACTAGTAGCTTCTTCAGAATTTACACCACTAAAGAACTTCTAATGTTTATTGAAATCTTCTGGACCAAAGCAGCTCTGGAAGATTTCTGCCCTCTCTCTTACACCTCTACATTGTCACAGGCCCATAAAATTCACTTTACTGATGCAACTGTGAGTTTGGAGACGGCATCCTGCAAAAGTGGATTGAGAGTGCAAAATCTGCTTCTGTTCTGATAAGTATCTTCACAAAAGAAATTCTTTTCTCTTTCAAAAGTAAAGCTTCATAACAAGAACATAATGCAAAATGTTATAAAGTTAATATTGGAAAGGCAGGTCTGTGATTAGCAACTCCTTACGAAATATATTCCAGCATCGACTTGGAAGAAGTAATCCCCTAAGTAGCACAAACTGCACAATGAGATATCGTTAAGGGCATAAATGGGGCATAACTTCGATACAGATCCCATCAATATATTCATTTCTTATAAGAAATTAGAGAAAAACCCAGCCTTTTTTCCAGATGTAAATGTTGCACTGCTCAATGAGAACTTGAGCTGTGCAGAGATTCAGAGTCCAGGTTTAAATTCCTTGTAGTTGTTAGAAATATTTATTTTGCCACTTGGAAAGCATTGGATTGTGCATGTGTGGTTTTTTTCCTACTACAGCCTGCGTTTTAAGAAGTTTTTTTACTCTCACATAATGCAAAAGAAATTGCTGGATCAGCTTTGCCCAACATTTTGGAGAGACCATAATTTTTGACAGTCACCAAGAAACAAAAATTCCAGCTTAATAGGTAGTTTTTTCCAAAGGCCCTAAAGCACTGAAAACAGTGTCATAATGGAAGATGTTTTGCAGCCTTAACTGCAGAGTGGTTGCTCCTGGCGCCTGCGATACTACACGGACCTGCAGATACACACAGTGAAGAGGCACTGGAGATTGCAGTTGATCTTTTTTCCTCTCTTTTTAACTCAAATTATATGCTCTAGTCCATGGGATGAGTTCCCTGGATAGAGCTGTATCTGAAGGAAACTTTGTCCTCACACTGCGAAAGGAAACCAAAAATAGAGGCCTTGCCAGTCTGGGGCTTTCCTAGCAGCCCACTTGTAATAAATGTAGGAAAGGACATGGTGGCCTATTTTTGAAAGGATATTTCTGCCAAGTCACAAAATAATAAGAGAAAGAATTTATGGTATAACCAAAAAAAAATATCTTTAGGTTGCGGAAATTATGATGGATGTCATCTCTTGCCCTTGTTGCCTGTGATCCATTTGAACATATACAAGACCTTAATTACAGCCTTTAAATAAATGATCAGGCTTAAGGAATACTCTTGGCCCAAATGGAGGAGCAATCCAGGCAAAGGAACAGAGCTGGATTAAGCAGAAGTGTCAGGGTACTGGAGGGGACACTGAACCTGGGAAAGAGCAACTCGAAACCACCACCATTAGTCCTGCTGTCTTTTACAGGAGGCAATGCAATCCCACATCTCAAGTATTTATTAATTCATCCTCCCTGGCAGCCAAAAAACAGGCTTTCCCTGATCACTTGCAAAGCTGAAAGCACAGTAACAGAAAACAACAAAAAAACCACCAAGTTCCTCAATATGAAATACTGAAGCCAGCAAAATTATTCCATATGCCTTCCCCTTCCCCTTCCCAAGCCAAAAACATCCTCTATCTCCCTCACAAAATCAATGCTTTCACCTCAAGTAAAGTGTGCTAAAGACATGCCACTGTCAAATAAATAGGGCTTTCTTTTTTCAAAATTCAGCCATTTGGGGAGCCTGACTTAAGACATCGTGAAGGAATTTGTCTCAGAAATCACCTGCTCCTGCTCCCTGGAAATCAGGTCACTTCAGAGCCTTAGTTTGAACAACCAAAGACCAAGGTGCCTAAACCTGTGACTTCTCTGGAAATCTCAGAACTCATCTCAGAAAGGGTCAGTGAATATGAAAGTGAACATACCGCTGATAATATATGGAAATGCCTTTTTTTGTGCATCTTCAGGAGATGAGAAATCCAGTTTTAAAATTATCTTTGCGGCATTTACTTCGAAAAAAGCATACAGCTCCTCCTCAGACTAACCATGTGGTTGTAGTTATTCTAAACAATGGAGATGCGATAAATGTTGGTATCAGGTGAGGAAACTTCCTTCTTTCTTATATACATGTCTCTCACCGAAAAAAAAAAAAATTCTTCATCTTTCAGGCTGGGTTTCACTGTAATAAGTCATGTGTCTTATATTTCTACAGAAAAAAACGAATACTTTGCTGTAAAATCACCATCTCACAAGATTCGAGATTTGGAGAATCTGATTTCTCAAAACTGAACGCAAGGAAAGGCAGGTCCAAAGGCAAAACATGTAGGTACCAGCACAGAATGTACATGCAAATCAGTATTTCTTTTTTTTTTTTTTTCCATTTTGCTAACAAAACAAGCTCTTTAAAACAGGAGGTGGGAGAAAATCAGACCGGAGGAACACTATGAACACCTCCTGCAACCACCAACAAAACCCGGGTTAAAGAATCCCACCTCTGGCGGAGGAAGACTGTGCTTCTCTTCTGCATAAGTAAATATGGTTTTGGGCAGCACCTTGAGGCTGACCCACAGGCTTTTTCTAAAAAACCTAATCTCAAGTTAGAATCCAAGTGCTGATGGATTTATCACTTCCCTTGGTAAACTGCTCCTATAGTTAATTATCCTTACTATTTAAGTTACGTCTCATTTCCAGTTTCAAAAAAAAAAAATTGCTGAAGGCCTCATAATATTTTTCTACAGTGTCTATATGCACGTTTTTTGTGTGTGCACACCCACACACATACTTGTTTAAAATAATCCCTCTTTAATTTCTAAAGAAGTGTTTTCTTTTTCCACATGCAACGTTGTATTATCACTGGATCTGAGAACCGGGATTTTAATTCAGAACTGCTACTGGACTGATATGTCATTTCATGGCAAAAGATCCCAGTTCCCTACCCAAAGTCAGTTGCCTTCCTAAGGCAAACTAACAGCAAGCACTTGGGTTTCCCTTAGAAAAACAGGAGTTGCAAAAGTCTGTATTTTCTCCTACGTTTTTAGGCACAGAATTGAATGCATGTGTGTATTTCACCAGTTACTGCTGTATGGTTTACATTATAACTATTAAAAGGCTGGCCACTGCTTATAATTATCAAATGTGGGCTTATAGACAAGTTTACATGCAAGTTATGAGACATCTTGAGAAAAGACTCTTCAGCCAACTCACGGTCAACATGAATTTTTCTTTTTTTTCCCAAACGTTCTAGAGTTTTCACAGTTTTTCTTTTGTGATCCTGTCAAGCTGCTATTATTAATATTCTGAAAAGGCTGGAAGATATGAAGCTGTATCGAGGAGACTACAAGAAAAGAGAGCTCGCTTTGTCTCTACTCCTGCAAAATTTCTGCTGTCCAGCTGCAGTCTCTCTCACAGACGATGAATCATATGCCTAGAAAGAAACTTCATATCTGAGTAAACCACATTGGATTGCTGTCTCTGTTTGGTTATATATTAGGTAAACCCAACCAATCAAAGCTCATCAGCTGACACAGAAGCCAGTGGAATTAAAACACAGACATACAAAAATTCTTGTAAATTATTAGTAGGGTCACACAAGGCCTTAAATATTGGGAAAAGCAAAACAACCTATTAATAACCAAAGCACTGATAAAGTTTCTGCACAGTCTAAAAGAGAAGAGACAACCAAGAAGAAGAGTTTCCAAGTTTTTGCGGTCAGTGAGTTTTTAATCTGATACGAAAATGCTTGCGTGCCTCCATGTCCTGGGACAACCGGGATCCAGGGGCTGAGAGACAGTTCAGCTGGGGGTAAATGTATTAAAGGATTATGGACAAGGGGGGAAAACAAAGGTAGGGAAAACATCGTAAATTATTCTGGTCATATGCAAAGTGAGACGTGTTTTTATGCAACATCAGAAGCAGATGAGTTGGCAGCTGTTCAACTGTGACCCGACTGGTCCAGCCTCTGTCTTTTTTGCTGCTGTTTGCATCAGACCTCTGGGATTTGCACTAGCAGGAGACCAGGAATAGTGTCTGGGGATCCAGAGTTACTCAGAAGACTGTCCTCAAAGCTCGAACAGGGTGTGGGGAGAAAACAACAAAAAGCACGTCCTGCAAAGCCTCCAGCAGCAGAATGAACACCGCACTCAGCAATGCAGAGGTGCCCTGTGCTGCTGCACTGCCAGGGGCCAGCACTATGCATCCCACGGGATGCCAGCCTGCCACAGCCCACAGCAAGCCTGATGGAATGGGCTTATCCTGCTGGCAGCTGAACAGCGTCTTCGGGAAAACTCTGGCCTTGTGTGCAGCAGTGAGCAGAGTAACCTGATCCAGTCACAGTTTGTGTCATCTCAGGTCAGAAATTATAGAGAAAGAAGAAACTGTGGGTTTTGTTTGTTTATTTGGTTTAAAAACGTGGCCAGCGCAAAGATCTGTTGTCAAATGGAAAACATTGGTTGAGAAGTGTTGAAAAAAGGAAACGGTCCCAAGAGAAAAGTCCTCTGTGCCACAGTTCAAAATCCACAGGTCCCCAACCCCCTTTAAGGCTCTGTCTGAGCAGGTTTAAACTAGATTCTCCACAGATCCCAGAAAAACTGCTTTGTATTACATCCAAATCCCAGCATTAGGCTGTAGAGCTGCAAGGCAGAAGCCGGTTTGCATTGAAGAGAAAGAAGTCTCCCTGAACACCAAGTTGTCTGATAGCTGTCCTTTCCAAGAGTATATAAATTTCCTGCTGGAGTAGCGTCTGGTTCTGGCCACTGGCCGGAATGGGACACTGGGCTGGATGAACCAGTGGCCTGGGATGGTGACACTAGTCCCCCTGGCTCTGGTGGGTGCCCAGCAGAGACACTAGTGGGAGCATGGCATTTCTCTATTCAAGTGCAAGCCCCGTGGGGGGAATGACAAAACAACTTCAAACAACCACGCAGCATCCACTGTGATTTTGAAATAATAGCCTGGCTATCAACTACAGGCAGCAATGGCTATCGGCCCTGCTACTTCTTCCCATTCTGAATCACAGCTAATAATTATTTGAGAGACATCAAAGCCCTGTCCACAGCTCATAATATACCTTGGCAACTCTTGGAACAAGGTTTTCTTGATGTAATGGATGGGTCAACACTGTTGTATCTGACCTTCCTCAGGGCCTGAATCCAGCTCACTGCCCAGCTACACACCTTGACTCATTATTCCTGTGTGCCAGTTCTGGAACAACCTACACAGCTCTTTGAATGGCCACAATCTGTCTGTGCTTTCAGCACACCAAAATGCACATGGATCCCCCTCCTTGGGCCCTTCTGTGCATTTATGTGCCTGGTGCAGCAAAATTTCTCTCATATCAGCTTTTGGGGTGTTGCTACAAAAGCAGCACTGGGTAGATATTATGGTCAGGGATTTTCATAGGACAGCACTGGCACTAAATGTGATTTAAAGACAGTGTGGATCTCTAGAGAGAAAATGGGAATGCAACACGTAGGGCCTAAGGAGTGCACTAAAGGTCAAACCAGCTCTTGAGATCACCTGGCACAACCAAGTGCAGCCACTGATCCTCAAGCTCTGCAGTGATAATCCATTTCTCCAGCATTGCAATGGGAACTTGCAAAGAAGCCCTAAAGTGAAGTGCTGAACGTTTCTCACATGAACATCTCCACTTCATGACAGCTGTCAGTCATCCTGAGACACCGAAGTATCACATCACTTGAGTGAAAAGCAACATCAAACAGCTAAACAGGGGTTATGAGATACAAGAGGGTGTCCTTCCCTGCCTGACAGACCTGCCAAATGAGATAATTTAAATGAGAGTTTTGCCAAGAACAAAAAGCTGGTGAGTGCCACAAAGCAGTGCCAGCCCAGCCAAAGTGCCTCAGGAATGTTGAATCAATGCCTTGGATGGCTACTGTGCCTAAATATGCATTAAAAAGCAAACATAGCATTTAAATACAGCAGCTGGATCGTGCTGCTGGGTCTGATGCACAGTTTCCATCACCCCCCATGCAAAATGCAATGCAAATCATGGCAGCTTTAAGTGCAGTGAAGGTAGAGGAGATGTCAAAATGTGATGCCTTTTTTCTCCACATTTGGAAACATAACATGTGATGAAAGGGCTCTCTGTTACTCTGAAAATTCGGCCTCCAGTTGAAATTCAATTACATTTTCCAATAACTGAATCAAAGATAGGTCTTCCTGTTTTCCAATTGCAAAGAAAGCCTGCCAATGAAATAAGTTATTTTTAAATTTTAAATCAAGTGTCATAGAAAAACGCCACATTTTTCAAGTTCCCCTGCTGTTCATTATGCATACCAAGCACCCATGACTTACACCTTTTGCCCCACAGCATGGATAAGGAACAGAGAGAATCATCTCCTATGGCCAGCTTGGCCAATTCCTTGGTTCCAGAGGAAGCAGGGACTGCTTCAGTTCACCCTCATTACATTTCAGCCTCCCCAGGCACAGGTGTTTCATTGTTTTTCAGGGGGTTTCAATTTGGATGGGGGGGTGAGGTGGGGGGAGGAATTGAAATAACCTGAAGAATAAATCTGGTGACATTATAGAATGGGATATAAACACAAATGGAAATAATTATATGTCAATCATGGACTAATCTCTGTCCTTACTTTCTTGAGGCACAAATTATGGCCAGGATCTTAGTTCTTAGGCCCAAACTTCAAGTGCTATAAACTCTCACAGATCCATGCTGACTTACCCTGGCAGAAGACTTGGCCATTATACATATGCCTGTGACTAATACATTTGAATGGAACTTTGAAGTCCAAGCAAGCTGAGGGGAAAAAACAAGATATTACAGTAAAGGCACCCAGTCCACAGGCCCTCTGAACAATCCGTGAATGAAATCCAGAAGAAAAAAGTTTGGACTTAGTCCATTCTCAGCTCCCATGGGACTGGAGAACAAGCCACAAATGCCAGACTGCAGTTCAACTTTGCTTTTATCTCTCCCACCTTGTTCCCATTCTCAGAATGGCACCAACAAGATGATGAATGTTATTCTGCAGTGACCCCTGCTCCGTAGAAACAGCATGGCAATCCCTCCCACTCCTTTCATTCCCAACCCCTTTTCTGCTCAAGAATCACTTTGAAGGTTCATAACATTCAGCCCTGAAGGCAAGAGGGTTTTTCCAATGTAAATTTCTTTTGGTCACTGCAATATGAACAGAAATCTTGGGCATCTCTGTTCCATGACAGGGTTTTCATATTTCCTTTGCCTGCCCAGCTATTTATCATTTTCCAATAATCCCATGCCCTGGAGACAATAACACTCAGCAAATGGCCTTAGCTCCCCTCCCCCTATCCCACACACACAATAATGTTTCCATGCCTGAAAGTCTGTCCGTCAACGCTGATCGGAAAAAAAGATGTTTATCTCTACATATGGCAAGCCACAAAAGTTAGAGATGGAAAAAGATCTATTAGATCACTGAGTCCGAGACTCAGCTAGTGAAGGACAGAGCCCCCAGAGAACACAGAGTTGTTTTCAAACAGATGCAATAAATCATCCTTCATGATGTGGTGGCCAACTGAGATATTTCACATCCTTGACTTTGAGGTAGGAGATGCTGCAATGTGGAAGTTTTTCCTCCTTTCCCAACAGATTCATGACAAAAAATTTGTTGTTGGTTTCTGCTAATGTGCTCTAGTTTCCAAAAGACAGACCAACCACAACCAGAATTCTTCCATCACTGCCTGATCCTAATTTATTTAAGATACTTGCTGAAGTCATCAGTTGGACTGTTCTCAAATGACCCCAAGCTAGGATCACATATGGAAATACATAAAAGCAATATGTTGCAACAATCCAACAATATCCTTCCAATTAAATCTTAAACTTTGCTAGGTTCAGTCGAGCACCACCTCTTTGCCCTCCTAACAGTCTCTTGTTTGCTTAAGGGTTCACTGTCAAATTCAGTGCACCAGAACCAAACCAAAAATGAGTCTCCATCACATGGGACCAGGAGGACAGAGCCAGAAAATGAAAAATAAAGAAGGGCAAACATCTCTCAGAGTAACTCAGGTGTCTAAGAAAGCCACTGAAACACGTCCTGAGAGTCCCTCAGCCTGGGAACATTCACGTCCAGGCTGGTTGTACCTAACGGATCATGGCTGATAAGGACCTTTAGGAAAGGAATAATATCAGCACAAAAAGTCGCTCCAAGGTCAGAAGTGTGGCTCCGTGTTTGGATACAGCTCCAAATAGGTATTAAATTACACAGCACATAGACTAGACATTCATTATTATCAGCTTCATTAACATATTTTAGAAATTAGAAAGTTCAGTTCAATGTTAAATCTAGAGCTATAAACAGTTTTATAAAAATGAGACACCTCATGGAAATGAATCCCACCTTCCAGGCTTATGTGAGACTGCAGATCACTTTATCCCAACAGGAGACACAAGCAGGGATGAGGCATGGCCATGCAGCTATTGACACTCTGAAAATCCTAAGTCCTCGGTATTCCAGTAACTCACGGGGTTTAGCTGCACTGGAACGAGCTGGCACATTTTGGAAATGCTTTAATTGTTTTAATGGACACATTTTTCAGCGATAACCGAGATAGGTTGGAATGGTCAGAGTAACCTATGGCAGTTACACATCTATGTATGCCCACACAACATTGAAATTGGGTATATAACTCCTTTCACTCCATACGGAAATCCTAGCCAGAAAACAAATTTTAAAAAGGCCTTAGCTAAAAACAGATTCTGAAAGGATTTAAGAATATCCATCTTTTAAACACAGCCATCCAAATCCAGATTATTTAGAAAAGAGGGACCGTTGCTTGTGACCATTCCTTTCTCAACACATCTTGTTTTGTGCTGTACTCAGCTTTTCCAGCATCCAGTGGATAAATGCAACATTGGAGCGTCACAGCCTTACTGCCTTCCACACCAAGAGCAGATTAATGTAGCCTAATACTTTTTATAATATAGGGAACAGCAGTATATACATTAAAAAATAAATAAAATATATTGCTCCACTGGGGAAATAGAAAATAAAATGTGTGGCAGATGTAAGTCACACCAGCTACCAGAAGGTGTTCAGACTTGAAAACAATGAAAGTGACAGATAACTAGGTGGGAAGCTGGTCAGAGCTAGGTAATGTCTCACAAAAATTTCTGCAGAACATCCATTTTCCATTTTGTATATAATCCTTGATACAAAATTTGACTTTATATCTTGAGACACTGGATCCCAAGATTCTGGTCCAAAATTGCTCTAACATCTCCCCTACCTCCACCCAAACACTTTTTGAAGTAATATTGACACAACTGCAAGAAGTAGCCTTTCTAAATTAAAGCATCTCTTTATAGCCTAGGCACACAGTGCAGCACTTACGAGGCTCTGTGAGGGACATCAAATACATCTTGAAAGACTGTGGTTACACTGTCTGTGGTATTAGTCAAGTAACACAGTGCCTGTCTGGAGCTTGTGTAACAAGCACCAGCAAATGAAGTGCTCAAATTGTATCTCATCGTGCAGTCCAGTCTTGCTGGGTTAGATCGGCAAACAGAGGAAATCCTTCAGACTGTGCCCCAACTTGTGTCTCCAGGACAGAGCTCGGGCAAAGCACATGATCTGCTGTTTATCAGAATGAGGACATCAAATACTGGCTTTGCAGTTTGCCCTTGAAAACCCAGAATAACGTTCAACTGGTCCATCTGTGCTGCCATTAAAATCCCTCGGGATCTGAGCATTAGGAACAGGTTTTCTGTGAAGCCAGAGGACTAAAACTACACAAAATACTCAAAATTGAGCTTGCCAGATCCACCCATCCCTCAAAAGACAAGATTATTCAAGGCTTTTTAGGTTTGAAAAGGAGCAGTGAAATGTCCATGCCTCATTCCCATTTGGCACTGCCTTATTCCAGCCAGGAGCAGAACTGCAGGGTTACCACAGGTAACTTCTTGCACTCATAAGTGGCCTATGGAAATTCTCATTAACCTTTCCTAAAAAAAAAAAAAAGCAAAAGGATCCAATTCATAGAGACAAAGAGCTGGGAAGGGAAAAGGAAAGGGAAAGAACACCTCCATTTAGAACATTGCAGATGTTGCAATTTTCCTCTGAATTCACAGCTTTTTTTTTTCTTACATTTCATTACCGCCACATGACCATTTCAAAAGATCTTGGTTTTCAAAATGGATAAAATGAAATCAAAAAAGATAATAACAAAAACCGGACAAAAATTAAATCCAGCAGCAAGACATGATTCCTTTGTATTGAAAAACAAAAAGAGAAAAGAAAGGTATATCAAGCCTTGAAAAACTGAAAAGTTTCAAAGGAAAAAAACAACAACAACTTATCAATTAAAAAAAAAATAGGTAAAAATTTCAGTTTCAAAAGCAGGTTATCTTCTCTTATAAGAAATGTAAAAGTATCTTGAAGTCACAGGATGCTGAAAAACAAACAAACCAATCAACCAAAAAAACAGAACCAGATCTATTTCTTGTCTCTCTGCCTGGCCCAAAAAGCATAAATAAATACCTTCTGAGATTTTCAATCTAGTTTTACAGTCCCAAAAGACTTGAACCATTAAAATATTATGTAAGTTTTTATTCAGACCAACTACTTTGAAGTCCATCTGTTTATATCGGAGTTGGCCTCAGCAAAAATCTGAGAACAAAACACACACACTGTGTGATACTGAAATCAGATCCAAGTTTTCTTGGTTGGCCCCTTTTCTGCCATTTCCTTCGAGTCCATTAGTCAAAGCCACTCTCCCAAATGGTGTGGGGAATACCTCTTTCATGGTACCCCCTCCAGACCTCAAATACAACAACAGGCTTGAGAAATTAATCTCTCCCCCTGATAGCAGAGAAGAACAACAAGCACTGCCCAATCCTACATTTCTCCTCCATTCCTGTTTGACCCTGGTACGTCAGTCTGCTTTCCAGCAAATGTCCCATCAACAGCCAAACACGCATCCAGGGGAGTTTATTGTTTTGTGAAACACTGCCTGTACCCTGAGTTATCTTCCTTCCCAAGGCCACTGATGGGGTGAGGGTGCAGTTACCCATCCCACACTACACTCCCTGGCATAGGCTTTTGGGTTAATTTCTCTAATCAGCTTAACTGCATCACAACAGAGGCTCACAGCCTCCTCTTTCTCTAATAGCACTGGGTGTGAATTGCATGTGCTGCTTTTTTCCAGTAATTTTTCCCTTCTCCCAAGTATAACTCTACATGTGTATATCCTCACACGCGCATGCCTCCAGTCACACACACACGTTTGCCTTTGGAGGATATTTCAAACCTACCCAACCTAAATAAGGAGAACTTTTAAATGTATTTTCTTTTCCCCTTGATGTGGTGAGATTCACAGGCTGTGGAAAAAGAGGCTGGGACAAGACACGGTTGCATCTGGAGCGGGGGAGGCATTCTTTTTTGTGGTCGTCTGATGAATTATCAAAGCCGACTTGTAAGGAGTTTGGGGCCCAGAACTTTAAACAGATAGAGATTTTCCTCTCTCCTTCCCTTTCTGTCTCCAACTGTCCTGGGGATTTGACTGAGTCATGTTACACTCGCTGTGACTTCAGATCAGTTGTATCTGGCTTTAATAATGTCTTTATTTTTATTGCTGTTATTTTTGGCTGCCTGGGTATTCTTCAGAGCCTTGTTGTTGCACTCCCAGCAGAGGCAGCCGCCTGCACTCAGTGATGGGAGCGATGCGAGGACAAGAGGGATCTAGAGATGGAGATGTCAGCATGGAGCCTCTGGGACTCACTCAGGGCCAGCTCTGAGCTCCCATGAAAGCCCAGTCAGGAATGCCTGGCATTCCCATCCGTTCAAACAAGATCACTCACGGCTCCGCACCACAAACATCTCCCCAGTGGGGCTGCACAGGAACTGAACAGACGTCAAGACACTGGGGAGAGGGAGGGTGGAGGCAAAGAGCTCCTGGGACATGTGAAATACGTGTCCAAATGGGGCAGCTCTGGTTCAAAGCAAAACAAGCCCAGCCTAGGTCAACCTCAACAGCTGCGACAGACGGGAAATCCCTCTGGGGAGGTCCAGGTGTTGGGCAGGAAAAGAAACCCCAACATTACCCCCACCCTTCTCTTTCCCCTTTTTTTGGTAACCATTTTTAGAGCCTGAAGTTACAGGAGCATGCCTCAATGGAGACATGGGAAAAGGGTAGGAAGGAGGGAAAAGGGTAGGAAGGAAGGATTGTCACAGGTCAAGTCTCTTCCATTACATTTTTTATATTTATTAATTTATTTCCAATAAAAGAGACAGTACATCTCCAACTTTCTATAAGAGTGCAAATGTGAAGTCAAAGAGCTTCCTGCCTGAGACAGAGGGGGGGAGAAGAAAGAATGGAATGGCTCATTAGTGGCTACATTTCATCTTTCAAAGGAACATCTTGGAGGCCATCCCAGAAGGATCCTGCTGTGTTTCAATAAAGTGACTGTGGGGATCGAAAGCCCAGTTGAGGCACCCAAAGAACAGAGCCAAGAAGGCAACCAGTACCATTAGGGATTTATTTTGTTCATGCACAGAGGATACAGGGGGATGGGGAAGGCTGCAGACACATGTCTTGAAGGCACAACATGCTGGGATACTACAGAGGGCTTTAGGGACTGAGGCTCCTTGCCCATTTTATCAGTAGACTATATAAAAATATAAGTGAATTCTAAACTTCCTTTTTGAAATCAGTTTTATTACTAAAACCTTAGATCTTAGTGCTAGGGATCTCTGAGAACAGGCCTTGGAAGAAACAAAAGTGGCTTTTATCTACAAACATAACTTCATTTCACTCACAAGCATTCATACTCCTTCTTTGTGTCAGCCATGCAAAGCAGAAAGGCTGCAAGACCTACAGAATATCCCCAGAAGCCAAACTAACACATATTTATAGAAGAGACAAGAGGAAGTTCAATACAGGAAGGAAAATATAAATTTCAAATATCTTCTTGCAGAGCAGAAATGGTAACAGGCAACTCATGCAGCCATTGCTATACCACATACGATGAAAAGTCATACAGCAGAGAAAGAACCTTCATTAAAATCAGTGTAAGCATGAAAAGTGACATGAATGGCAACAGATCAGGCACTCTTAAATACCTGCTCTCACTCCAAGTCTGGGTTGGACACAGGCATTACCCAAAACAGCCTGAAAAGAGGATCCTCTCATTCACTCTTCCCCCATCAAGCACTTAATGCAGATATACTGTCCCCCCCAGAATCTTCATACTCAAAAACCCCTTCAAAACTTAGAGTCCCCCTTCCTTCTTGGAGCCTCATCCCTGTCCCTCACCTTACTGCCACCCAACTCCCTCTGTCAGTTTTCCTCAGACAGGTATTGCACAAAGGTAGGGGATGGGGACTTTGCCTGAATACACAAACAGGGGGGCAGTTAGCAGAGATCTTTTTGTGGCTAACTCCCCAAACCAGTCTGAAAGAGGGAGCTGGCTGGCAAAGGGATCGTGGATCGAGCTCTTCCACGCTCTTTCACACACGCTGGACAGAACGCGCCATTGCAGCCTGAACGCAGCAGCCCAGCCTGGAATGTTTCTCTCCAGATTCTCAAGCCTCTTTCCATTTTCTGCTTATGTGTTTGCATCACACTGGAAGCTCTTTACAAAGGCCCATTTCAAAAGTTAGAGACAGCATTTCGCTGTTGTCTGAGAGCGTGCGAAGAGTTTTGCTGAGGGTACTCTAAAATCATAAATACAGATATCCAACACCACAAGCCTCACTTTTCCTATTTATTTCTGTCTGTAAGAACTAGCACTGGTGGGTAGAATGCAAAAGCAAAAGAGCACAAAACAAGCACCATGGTGTACACCTCAAACCCAGTGCAAAGGCTGTACAAGTGTATTCATGGAAGGATGATAAGTGAGGCAAGAAGTTCAGAAGTCAAGAAGATAAGGAATCCAGAAGTTATACAGCTCCAGAAGATAACTGTCTGGAGGAGCACTGAAGAAATTCCATGGTTTAAGAGCTTCTCAGATAATGTTTCATTCAGATTTAAAAGGCGACTATCATTGTAGAAGAAAGAAGAGCCTACTGAAGACCATCCTATACAGAAAATCTCAGCTGCTCTCTCAACCTACTTGGCAAGAAATACATTTCAGCAAAAAAAAGGTTTCTTTTCTTTACCCTGAATATGAACTTTTGTGCCCACAGAAAGTGTATTCTTTTCACATTTTTATTTCAAAATTAAAACAAACAACCTTGGATGCACAGAGTTCAATGCTGAAAGAGTTAAACAGTCATGGCCAAAAACGCATTTCAGCAAATGCTAATAGTCCATTTCCGATTTGCAAAACTTCCTGGGCATCTTCAATGACCACAAAACAATCACAACAAGAAAGGTAATTCATAGTTGCTGGGCCTAGATAGGTTTTAGGAATACTGTATATTTCTGTATATTTTTGGATGTCCAGCAGGAAAAATTACATTTTTCTTAACTCCTTCCCCTTTTCCCTATAAAGACTAGTGTTTAGATCAGGACTTAGACTTCAATAATTAACATATTTTGTCCATTCATGATGAGAAAATCTCTGCTGATTTCAGACAGAACAGTTGAAAACCTGTCAAAAGCTGGTCAGAAGAGGGAGTAACTTTAGCCTATCACTTTGAACCAAGGAATGATTTCTGAGTAACAGCAAGCAAAAATTATCTATTAGGAAACTCTGTTTCGTTAGCTTGGACTTTGCTTTTTTGGCCAAGCTGCAGAACTAATAGTACCAGAAAGTGCCACAAACACAAAAGGAATATTTTTCAAATGTATAAGCTTGCTCAGGGATAAAAAACGTCTACCTGAACTAAAAAAACTGAATGAGGTTTTATCCTGTGTTAGCCAAGACGGTGAACATTAATTCTTGGTCTCCTCACAGCTTTATTCAAGTAAAACCCTCTCATGTTGAAACCACAGATTTTACATCATACTACATGTGTAAAGCTGGTTATTCCAAAGTTTAAATCATGTTTCATATCTCTCTTACTGCAGGGCTGTTTAAACAGGTGTGCAGACACATCAATAACAGATTCCCCCAGGTACAGAGATAAACTGTTTCTACCACTGCACAGGAAAGTGCTGCTTATGATTTACTCTTCACCAGACAGAGCTTTCATTCTCAACAAGTCTAATCTGCTTCACCAACTAATTCTAGGAGCTGGAAATGTCTGAGCCAGACAAACATCAGATGTTTTACAGAGAAACTCTGCACAGTAAAAGGTAGAGCAGAAGATATTACCTTATTAGAAGGTAAGGTTTTGCTTACTGAAAGCCAAGGAAGTCCAAAAATTGAAACCCAGACAAGGTCCCAGACACAAGCCATGTGGGGTTCTGAATTCCAGCCTCATTTTCCCTTCACCAGAAATAAGGTTATGCCCTGCAGCTCCAGCTATAGATGAAAACGTTAATAAAATGTTTTTTCCATTCCTATATGCTAATTCTTGTCTCAAGATAAAAATCACTGGTCAAAGTAAGAAGGAAACAGCCCCGTGCCACAGTGGCATGCGCTTTGGCAGGCAGAGCATGTGTGTGGACAAGGAATAATGCCAGTGGGGCAATTCAAACTTGGATTTCTCAAAAGCAAGGAGGGCACCTTAGCCCATGCAACCTCAGGTTGAGGAGGAATTTGGGAGTGTGGGGGGAAGAAGGTAAAAAGTTGTATAAGGTCTTGATGCCATTCTGACACACGATATATATTTCTTTATAATTCCAAAATGTTTTATGGGGTCATAATGTATCCTGCCAACCTTTACCTGGTGCTTTTTGCCAGCAGTGCTCCAACATCCTCCTAGATCGGACACAGATGCTGCCCTGACTTGGAGAAGTCTGTTTACTGAATTAGTAATTACCACATCCTACAGCACCTGAGTTTTCCTTGGAGTTCTCCCAGCCACGTCCTGCCCATAGCCTGCCTTGCTTAGCTGGTGAAATCTGACATGTTCTTGGCCAGCGGCGCAGCAGCTTTGGCCGCGTGTCTAGAAATATTCAACCTGCAGAGAGAGCTGAGCCAGAAAAGATTTCTAAATAATTTGGCAATTTCACTCCGCCTGTTACTGGTTCTGTCTCGTGTTCTTTTTACGCAAAGAGAAACTACACCAGACTGGCTCAGTTATTTTTGTGTGGCAGCTGGGTGGGTAGGGGAGAAAATTCAGCCTGTAGAACATAGAGCACTGCTGAAAATCTGGCTCTTGGGTGACATACACGGAGGCTCCCGTATTAGATATCCTACTTCTAAGCTGCTTTCTGTAGAAAACAAGAGCTTTGCCCTGGCAGAAAACAAAAAAATATGCAAAAGAAATAGAATGATAATAAACAGAAGAAAGTCCCAGCCCTGAGGAGCAGCTCAGCACTGAATGAAAGGGAACGCAAGCTGTTTTACACGCTTTTCTTGTCTTCCTTCTCTCTGTTGTCATTGGTTGTTTCGTTGTTTGCAAGGCTGGAACAGAGGGGGAAAAGCTGCATGTCAAGTATTGAAATTTCTCTTTGAAGGTCCCTTTTTCAGATGAAAAAAGGAGCTTCAGACAGAGCTCCCGAACCCCACTTCGACCTTCAAAGTTTGACTAATCCTTTGTCAGAGGGATATTTGCCACTTAAGACATAAAGCCCTTTTTAACACTCAGATCAGGAGCCTGTTTTCATACCTCCTCCTAAAAGCATAACCACCGCAGACTTTCATTCATTGTAAAAGTGTGGGAAGGGGTTGTTTTGTTTGTGCTTTTATTTGCCAGCAAGGGGGCCAGGGATTCAGCTCCATGTTCCAGGGAAAGATACAAAAACTTGTAAAGCCTGAGCTAATGTGCCTGGGCTTCAGTGGGGCTCAGAGGGCATTTGGGGTCAAAGAATGCTTTAGTATGGAGTCAAGAAAGTCTGTTTGCGGTCAGTACCCACTAAAGGCCTGCCATTGGGCATCCTGGGTGCTGAAATTGTGGTTGGCACATGAGCCAGTCTGGTGTAAAATCTACAACCTTGACCGTTTTGGTATCTTAACCAATCCATCACAATACAGAAGCCATGCATTTACACATTGTATAATTAAGTATGCAAATGATCTCATTCACAGGGTTCCTTAAGCCACAGGTGGTTGGAAAACTGAAAAATATAGGTTGCAAAGGGTGAGCTTCACCCAGTGAAACGTGCTGACTGCTGTGATGAAACAAAGCAACCCTTTTGGAAGGCACAAACTCTTAGCAAAAGGGGTTTTTTGGTTGTTGTTTGTTTTTTTTTAAATCTTAGATTTCATCAAGAACTTGGACAGTCAGAACTCTTAGTCCAGTCAGACCTCAGCCAGATCACTGGATTTCATCCTAATACTCTTGTAAAAGCTGCTGCAAGGTCTTTTCTTGCAAGACTGCAAATCATGGCATATTGGCAAGCAACATCCAGCAGACATCAGCCTCGCCTGCAACAGCAGCTTCTGGAGCCTGAATAAAGAGCAGTGGGGATGGCAGTTCTAAGCCACCATAACTGGGGTCAGCTGGACATAGCCTTTCACTAAAGTCCAGATGGAAATTTACACGTAAAAGATCCAGATCCATAAACATGTTGTCTTAACCACCTTGCCAAAATATTTTCTACTAAAACATGAGGGTTGTGTCCAAATAACAGCGCAAGAATGTGATTTTGAGTGCTACCAGAACCCCAGCTCAGTTCAAGAAGTACCCCAGAAATACACCTGAACACTGACAGAATTATGATACAGAGACAAGGTAATTTCCAAGGATTAAATTCCCTCTTAGGTATCTATACAAGCCTTACATAGCTATAAAACAATACTTGTTGCAGTACCAAATAAAATACAAATAATTTCTTATCTGACTGAATGGGCCTGTACATCTTTAATAAGTTTATAAAAACCACAGAGGCAAACTGCAGGAGACATTGAGTGTGGAAGGATTCTGGATCAAAACCAGGAGAAATGTTACAGGTAAGTATTCTTCTGCAAGTGAAGAATTCGCATACTTTTATGGCATTCCAAGTGTGTGCTGTTCAGAGAAAGTACAGCCCATTCCTACCCTACCAAACTGAAATCTATGCAAAAAGTGAGGAAGAGTTTTAAAAATTGAGAACAAAAGCAAGGAAGATGTGGTGGATCTCAAAGGATTTCCTTCAGGTCAGGAGTCACCTTGGAGTTCAGATTTAACAGGAAGTTTTTAGTCTGAAATATAGACCATAACATATTTTTGGATGAAAACAACAAACGTGAACCTTCACCCACAGCTGAAACCAAATGCAAAATCAATCTTTGATAAAATTGAAAGTTAAGAAGTTAAGGGACTGGATCCATGCACCATGGAATATCTGGAAGCCACACTGAGCACCAGGGAAACTGCTGTGAGAAAGAGCCATTTGTTATTTTCTGTCTGCCCTGTAGCAGCTCTTCATTGCACTGAGGCTTTTCTGTGCCTTTAGCTACAACTCCATTTACAGGGCCAGTGAGTCAACTAACTAACAACATCTCTGCAGTGATCTTAACTCCCAAATAAAGGTATTAAAGGTAAGAAAAATACCTATATTTTGATAAAAGATCCACATGAAAATCAACCTGTAGAGTCCTTAAAAAGACAGCACCACGAGTATCCTCCCTTCCCAAACTGGCAATCTGGAAGCTGCAATCAGAGAACATCTTAGGGGGAAGATCAGAGTAGACAAAGACTCTTTTTCTTGAAATAAGTAGTTACAAGTGACACCTTTAATGAGCAATAGACCCCCAAACAAGGTTTGTTTTCGTGGTGGGTTTTTTCCTAGGTTAAAACTTGTTTCTAAGATGAAACTCTTTTGCATTCAATTAAACTCAGGAAAATCTACACCACCACCATGTAGTGGCTTCAATATTTACAATACTAATAGAATTTCCAAAAATTATAGTAGTAAACGCAGGATTCACCATCCACCCCCTTTTTTAATTCTTTTCAGATTTTCACTCACACACTTACAAAACAGACTGGCTTATCTTTCACACCTGCTTAGGAATAGAGAGAAGAAAAGGGTTGCAACATCCTATGGCCAAGCATAAGAGAAGCACAAGAGTGATAAGAAATTTTGTAAGCCATTAAAACTTCACTGCTATGAAAAACTAACCCTTGATGAACAGGTAATTCAAATTTCCCATCTGTCTGCATGGAATGTGAGACACACAACAACCTCCTTGTTCCTTCAAACAAAATAATTCCTGCAGAAAAGTCTGCACCTACACAATCACAGGGGCAAGTGACCACATACACCTGTAGAAAATCTACTCAG
Source organism: Ifrita kowaldi (assembly GCA_013398055.1). Taxonomy (NCBI): domain Eukaryota; kingdom Metazoa; phylum Chordata; class Aves; order Passeriformes; family Cinclosomatidae; genus Ifrita; species Ifrita kowaldi. The sequence continues at coordinate 627,535 of VZRS01014431.1, forward strand.
AACTCCATTCAATACAAACAGCAAGCACACAGGAAAAATAAATAAAGGCAGGAATAAGTAAAGTCAAGAGAAGAAAAGGAAAAAGCCAAATTTCTCACTTGCTCTTGCTATCTCAGTCTGAGAAAGCTCTGTCAGCAGTTACTACCAATCCAAATTATTCTTACACAATTATTACTGAAGTATGAAGCGCAAGACAAATTTAAGGGAAGAGATTCTCCCAGCCAATCACACAGTTTGGGAGTCCTCTTACAATAGGTGGATCTAATCTAAGACTACATGGTAACTGTAGAAACTGTGGCCAAAAAGATAACACAATTTATTTTACTTTAAACCATCATGAATATGCTTAATGAGCAATAAAATCTAATCTTCCAAGCTTTAGAAAGACAACTATATTATGAACACATCCAGGAGCAAGGGAGGCAGAAATTTATATAATTATAAAGCAGAGTAATTCAACCAATCACCACCAGACCAGCAACACCACTGGTCTGACTGAGCAAAGCCTCCTAAAGCAAGGCTTCCACCAGGACAAACACAAGGAATCAAATTCCTCAGCACAGTACGAGCTCTCACTCCCTAGAACAAAACAATTTACAAGGCATCCTTTAGTGTTATAGACAATCATGACTAAAAATAATTCTATTTCCTTTCAGGGCGTGAATACAAATCTTGAAGCAACCCATCAATTCCAAGACACAAGAAAAGCTCTCTTAACTTTGTAAATACAAACTCCGCATGATTTGAAACTGAAGAAATGACCAGGAATTCTTTTGCCTGTAGCACTGTTAGCTTCCCCCATACAGGCATAAATGATGCTCATCAATAGAACTGTGATATTTCCGAGTATAAAAAAGCAACAGTAACTGCACTTACTAGGTCTCCTCTGGTTCCCATTTAATTTCTTTTGTCTAATGTAAACTCACTGGGCTATGACTAACAGCTAACATATAATTTCTAATTGTATGGCATTATGTTATGTTAGTACAAAAACATTATCAGAGCCAAGAGAGAGACAGAAGCAGATCGTTCAGTCTTACTGGGAGTAGACAGGAATGGAAAAATACCATCAGTATCAACTGCATTTGTCAAGGAAGCAGATTAAAAGCCAGCTTTAATGGGAGAAAATTTTTCCTACATTTTGCTTTCCTTCTTTTTAGATCATAGAACTGTTACATAAACAAATGGAAATATGTTCACCTTTCAAGGGCTTATGAAAAAGCAATTGGATGATACAGGGCTCTACTATTTTATTCTTTGGAAGACGTTCTGTATATTTCTACAGAAATGGCCTAAAGCTTTAGAGAGATATAAAGCCCGAAGCCACGTGATTAGCCATAGAATCCATTCTTGTTGCAGAATTATGTTCAGATTTACATTTGAAAGAATTATGAGCCAGAGTCTGTGCAAAAAAAGGAAGGGAAAAAAAAATCTGATTTACACCCTGTAGAGATTTCCCTCCCTGGGGAATAAACCAAAGGAACATAAATCAAGAGTAAGGCCATGTAGAAGTACACTCCTGAGCCTGCAGATAGTCTGCAGCAATAGCTGCAAGAGCTGCCATCAGCCCATATCCTCCCACTGTGCTAATCACGAGTTCAACACGGACAAATTAAATGGCAAATGTGGCAGACAGCACTGGCTTTGTTTGCTTAGGGCTGGCTGCATGTGATGCTCCTCTGAAAAGCTGAGGCTGGGCACCTTCTCCCACCCAGCCAAGCCTTGGGCCAGGGAAACCAGCACGGGAGAGGACTCCAGCCCCATCAGGCACTGAGGGTGCCCAGCCCCTGGAGTACAGAGAGGGAGGGATGGAGAGAATGAGACCCGTAAACAAGCAGGAGCCTGTGCAGGAGCAAAGACAGGGACAAAGCTGAGAGCAGCAGGGAGAGAGCCACAGCAGGGTCCCTGAAGGGGGATGGATGGAATTAGTTTTAATAGGTACTTTAAAAGGACTGCCTTGACCTTGTTGTCACACAGAAGGCAAATGAATTGCTGAAATCAGAGCAAATCTGAAGATCTATCTGCAAGAGAGAGGGAAGAAAGAGGAGGATTTGTTTATGCTGTCCTTAGTTTAGTCTATCTTAACCCAAAGGAAATCTGTTGATCTGAATTTTTGCTGTTTTAAAGCATCTATATACTTTCTTATCTTGTAGTCCAATAAAACGCATCTTTTGCAACTTAAAATGCTTTTCTGAAGAGCTCACTTTAAGGAAGAGGTGCAGCCAGGCCCACCTGAGAGCTCTGGCAAGACTGGGGTCCTGTTCAAGTAACACACATTGCCAATGGCTGCTGCATTAGTGTGGACTTCAGATACAGTTTCATGAAAACTCTGTTTAATTAAACAAAAGCCCAAACAGTCTACTCAGTCTGTAACCATTTAAGCATCTGGTAGAATTCCAGGAGCTAGGAAGAAAGTGCAAGGAGTGCAGGCAGAGAGTCGTGGTGCTGTGTTAGGAATATTGGGTTCACTTCCAGCTCTCAAGAGAGCCCACTGCACGATCACAGCCTGCAACACAACCCTTGGCAAGCCACCCCACGTTCCTGTGCTTGTGCTTCCCTTCTCACACAGGTTATCAGGCCCATTCATTGCAGGTGTAAACCTTTCAGGGCAGCATTTATGTCTTGCTATGTATTTGCTCAGGGCTTCCTATAAGAAAGCCCTGATCTCAGCTGGGGAATCCTCACAACAGCAAAGTGCAAACACTGGGCCTGTGCTCTCCCTCGGCACACGCCAAACACCATCCACAGGCCTATACAAATCCACTGTAGGGTTCTACTCCATGATTTTTTTTCAGCCAGGGATCCCACATTAACCAAAAAGAAATCCTAAAAGTCCATTCACCTGACCTTTAATGTCATTGTCACCCAGCATGCACCTGGCAGCACCCAATCAAACCTTCCAGGGCACCGTAACCTTGATACTATTGACCAGCATTGCTCTGATTTAAATTTCAAACAGCCTGCAATTTTGATTCTTTTTTCCCCCAGCTCTGAAAGCAAACATTATGGATTTTATAGGGAAGAAGGCCCCAGCCACACACTTGATTCGCACAAACTTTGCATACGTGAAAAGGCAGTCAATACAAACAGAATTCGTTTTAATTAACCTTAATATGCTGATGAAAATGGTGGGGAGTTTTCACGAGCAAATAAGTAGAGCCACATACACAAAAATACCTGCTTTGTTAATTACACCCACACACATCCAATAATACAATCATGGTAAATTGTAGCCCTCGTTTCCAAACTTCCATTGTTATGATCCATCTGAGGAGCTGCTTCAGTCAACAAGCATGTGGTCTTTTTTGGGTTAGCTAGAATAGAACCTGGTTCTGAGATTTGGATCTTGTCAAAGATCTTCAATTTTCCATCTCATCATCAAACCACCAGTGACTGTTTGGGATAGGAAGAAACTTACTGTACTTCCCCAGCCTGGAAAATCCCATGGAAAAATTCCCCCTGGATCAGAAGCAGGCTGAACTACAGCATCTCTTCAATAAGTCCAAGCAATTCAATTCAGTCATGCAAAATCAGGAGCAACTACTCAAAAAAGTGGTTATGCTGGTAAAAAACCAGGAAGCAAGTCAATTGAGAAACCAGTCTGTGAAACTGCCATGAGCAAAGAGAAGGCAAATACCAGCAAAGGACTTAAGATCCCTCTTACTCAATCTCAACCTATGCAGGCAGCCAGGTTTAGCGAAGTCTGGGTACAGAATCTCTTAATGGACATGCTCCAAAAGAAGAAGAGGGCACTTCTGAAGAAGGCATCACACCACGGTGATTTCACTGTTCATTGCTGCAAAAACTTCAAGCCAAAGCAGACACCTAAGCATGACCAGGTTGAAGGTTCCCCAACCTTTATAAAAACCAAAGCTAAATAATTTTAAACATCTGCATTTCAAATGTCTCTGTCTCCATGAGGAACAGCTCTCCCTCTAAGACTTATCTGGGCCCAGCCAAAAGAATTCAAAATGAACCTTATGTGCAAAGGGCGAAGGAGTCAAGCACTTGAAAAACTTTTGCAATTGTTTTTGGGAATATGTAGCGCCTCATTCTGAAAACTTGCTATGAAATATCCATTTATCAGCCAAATTTCTAGGCTAGGGCTGAGACTTCTAGTTATTTCCCAAAAGCAGAATACAGGAAAGGGGGAAAAAACTGCTCTCTGAGGTTTCCTCAGTGCTCTTATCAGCGCAGTGAACACGTGCTGCACAAAGAAAGCAGATCCAAGACACAAATCCGGGCATTTAATGTTTGTTCAGTTAGAAGAAAAATATTGCCAAACCAATGGATTCAAGAATAATAGGGTTATGCCCCGAAAATCATGAGATTTGAGACTCACTCTCTTTGTTTTCTATTTTTTAATCTTCCAGAGTGCTTTTGAGTTACAGATCTACCTTTGAGAGCCTGCAGGCCAGGAATTTATCTAAAATGCAGCCAAGAATCTCATTTAAGAATATGAATCCAGGAACTGGGCTTTGAAGAAAATATACAGGTAATGCAAAATTTAAAGTCATGACAAGTGGCACCAGTGCATCCAATATCAATATCTTGCTAATGGACCCATAATTGGTTAATGAGCTGCAGCACACAACAATAATGGAAAAAAAGGATCAGAAATGTGGCTGCTAAGAATTACACCAAGTTACTTAGAGTCATATCCAGTTTACTTACATGGTGGTGGACTGGCCTTATTCTAATGTCACAAGGAGTAAAGTTGGTAAATCCTTTATGATATACCTTGATTTGCATCTTTATAATGGACCAAGTAGGAGACTAAACAGACACTTCTGTAGTTAAGCCAAATAAGATGTGTCATTAAGATTGTACACCAAACCCCTACTTAATTGTTTAGTGGGATAATCATACATAATGCTATTGATAGATGTCATTTCATCATGTCCAAACTCTAGGTGTTGTTAGAGTTAGGCTGTTAAGAGTCTAACAGCTAAGGATAGACAAGCATGTTATAAAATGAATTTGGCAAAGCTTCAAAACAAACCAGTGCTGAGCAGGAACAGACTGAAACTCCCTTCTTGCAATATCTTCTTCATGTTTGGAACATATCTGACATATTTCAAGTATATTTTCATTAGATGCATCACCTGACCTGTATAAACACTGCTGCCATCTACCCTCCTCCCTGAAATTATTGACTAAACTTGGAAAGTGTAGGAAATAGCACTGCCAAAATTCAGACTTCAGACTAAAAGATGCAAATAATTGTGCCTTCAGTAGTCTGCCTGATGCTGAAAATCAGTACTGCAAATAGCCTGACTTTCCTGCAGAAACTTCAATGCAGAAATTCATGAGCATATGGAAAGTAAATTCCGGTCCTCGCAGCAACATTTCCCTCTATTTATACCTAATAAATGCATTATGGAAATAAACATTTACCTGACACTCATCCTTAATAGAGGTTCTCTCCTTTTAAATTGATTGAGAGCTTTCGAGTAAAAGAAAAAAAGCACAGGGAGATGGTTGAGCAGTGAAAGTTTGGAGTTTAATGAACAAAGCCACTTATTCCCTCTCAAAGGCAGAGTGAGACAGAGGGGGAGATGAAAGCTCTTGTTTCATTTTATGTGTAAAACAGAACAGACATCTCCCATAGACATGCTAATGAAACATTGATTTGCTAGGGTGACGTCTCTTACCACAGGGCTCTCCACCTTGGACTTCCAGGAGAAACGATTCACAATTAATTAACTCCTTTCACAGATTATCTAATATCTCACTTGGGCTCAACCCCAGCTTGTGATAATGTTGGTTTTGTTAGTAATATTCAGATCAATGAACATAAATATATGTATCTATATAAAGACGTATTGCCAATTTTTACATGCGTACAAACATATAATACATTACATATAACATATAAAAATAGATTATCTATAACATACCAAATGTACATGTGTTTGCAGCCATGTAACTCCCCTTCTGTAAACTCGTACACGAATTTCTGCCATCAGCTCAGCAAACCCCCGAGAGACTTCCACAAGCTCCCAACACTTCAGGACAATCCCTGACCAACTCATCCAATCTCCTTCTTCCCACAAGTTAATATCAAACCAATACCCTGGTACCTGTTAGCAAACATTGCTCCACACTGTCCTAACCACCACTTTAGTGGCTTTTCTCAGGCACAGAAAAGAGACTGGCACTCATCACTCAATAATAATAACAGCAGCAACAACAGCAATAAACCTATTTAGGGGGAGATATAAAATAAATATTCAAACAGAAATAGTTGGGATTTTATTTGCTTTCAGAAAATAGAAAGGGGAAAAGTAATTGCAAAATTCTCTTTCCATCAAAAAAAAAAAAAATTACACACACTCCACAGATTGATTTGCTGCATATGGACTATATGGCAGAGAGACGTGAAACACCACACATCCCATATCACGGGGTTTTCATCTGATTTATCCTATGCCTAACAGATCCTCAATCCAGGATCACAGCCTGGTTGATCACTACATGAAATTCTATCACAAAGATGGGTTTCCTCGCATTTGAGGGAACCCTTCTGTAAAGGGCTCAAAATAGAGCAGCAGGACAGCTTCATAACTGGTTTATTAGTCAATATTAGAAATGGCAAGAAAAGTAGCTCAGAAGGGCAGCAAATTCTACATTTTCAACAGGATTTTCCACAAATTATAGTTAAAGATCATTTTCCCCTTATAATTTGTAAGGAAATTAAGGAAAGAAATTCTGTGGGTATTGTCTTCTGAAGCTTTTCTTGTTCCAGTTGAAAAACAGTTGTTTGGGAAAGAAGAAAAATGGATGGATTATTTTTGTAACCCAAGTATTTAATTTTCAGCAATAAGAACTCCAAGAAGTTCCAGAAGTGGATATTTCTTTCTTGTTTAAGTAAAAAAAAACCCTTTTCCTTAAAACCCAATAGTAAATGCTGTCTTTAAGGTCCTGTGTCAGGGCCTTAAAAATTGTGGTATATTTACATTTTTCTTTAAGGGATTTTAACCAGGATCCCAGTGACTTTATCCTTTTTTCTTCTGAGATGCACAACAGAATTATGAATATGAAATAAGAGCTAATTCTTTGGGATATTTTGATTTAAAATAAAAACTAAAATTGCTTTTGAGTAACATATCTAGAGGATCAAAGGCCTACAGAACAGCAATGCCATAAACAATGTTCAACCTACTACTCTTTAAAGATTTTAACTGGAGAATTTGAAATAAATCTCTAACTGTACACACACATTCCCTCTCTCCTTCCTCCATGAATACCATTAATGTGAATTTCAAGCAAGGCTCACCTTCACAACAACTATTATTGACATGGGGTAGATGATCAATACACAACAGACTTGAAGCTCATTTTCAGAAATTGATAAAAGTTCAAACCCCAGAGGGGTGAGATGATTTACAGCAGAGGTTAAAGCTATGCGTTCGACTTTTCTCAAAAGCAAGGGTTTTCCAGATGCTTCCAAATATTTATTTTTTTTCCCCTAAATGACTAAGTTTGAAAACAAATTTATTTTTGCTCTTGGAATTCACAGAGTAGAAATTAATTTTGCTGATAGTATCTATCAAGTGGGAAATAGAACACAAGATAACTTCCTCTGTGTGACAGGTGCAAGAACCATGAAGCTGGATCTTACTGGGACCTACTCAGTATCTCCCAAACCCACCCCCAGGGGCAAGTTGTCCTGCTCCACTCATTCCTGGCTGGAATTTACTCCACACCATCCTGCACTGGCACCAGTGTTTATCCTGGCTCACTCCCCACAAGGATCCTGGGAAGTGCTGAGAATGGAACTGAGGTCCAGCAGCCTTCCCATCTCAGGTCCCATTTCTAGGGGTTCATGAGCCAGTGATGAGACAATAAGATTTGATACATTCCTGAAGTACATAAAAACAACATGGAAAACAGCAGCCATCAACTTCCTGTAGAGCTGGGGGAGCCCAGCACTTGGTCCCAAAAAAATGAATGGAAAAGGCGCCTTCTCCAGCAAAGCAGAGCAGAGCAGGGACAGTAACACACCTCCCCATGAGCCACAGGCTGCCCTCTCCAATTCATTGCAACTTCTCACCCACCCTCATCTCCTTTCCTCAGGGCAGCACTCCTTGGTTAGGAGGCAACAGGAGCAGGAGGTTAAACATGGCTTTCCTTCCCAAGTCATCACTAAAGTGGGGCCTCAGTAATGAAGTGCTCTGCCTGAAATAATAAAGGAAAGGCCAGTACAGAACTCCTGTGAGTCCTGGCCCAGTCCAAACCCTGATGTTGATGTTGTTATTTAAAAGCACCACAGAGCAGGTAGGGCAACCCCACGTCCATCACAGCAGTCACAGGCCATTTCATATTGTATGCTTTTGATTATTTCATTGACACCCTTGGACTTGATAACTGCCTGAATTTTCCTGTCAACACTTCAGTCTTTGATTTTCTTCGTTAAATCACAGTTTGGAATTGCTTTTTTTCTCCACCCACACCCCAACTATTTTTTTGGCTTCTAATTCCCTGAATGCCCTACGCTGTTTTAAATTATATGCTCATTTCAGAATACTTGGACTATTTATCTAGGAGGCAAATTTCAGAGTCATATGAAATTAATTTCCCAACCCCAAAGATCCTGGGTACCAGCGTCCAATTCAGCCATGGAATTTCCTGGTGGTGCTGTGTGGTTCAGGTTTCTCCACACCTCCAGAGAGCCGCCCCAGCAGCTGCGAGGCTGCAACGTGCCCTCCCTCCTGCTTCTGTTCCTGCCCCACTCACCTTTCCAGCAGCAAAATAAAATCTACTTTAATGAATTTGTAGATGTTAGTATACAGGAAGCTATATAATTTTTAAGGCTGAATCTAATCTCAGGATGTGGAAGTGTTTCAAACAGCTAAGGGGTACGCAGCACTCAGCATAAAATTCAGCCTGGAAAGTTGTTATTAATTGTTCTGCCAAGTTCATTAGCAGGCATCAGCTTCCCTGTATGTCCAGCAACACAAGATTTAGAAGTATCTGTTACCCCAGGTGATTTCACCTGGCCTTTGGGCACCCCTGCCATCTCTAATATTAGGGCTGTGGGCAAAAGTAAAATCATTTTGCACATTCCAAACATAAAATGAAAACCTTCTGCCATGAGAAATCTCAAATTTTATTTTGCATGTCTGTAAAGAGTCCAATCTGATGGAAGAAATTTGAAATTCCCTGTTGTTTTGTTAAGTATATCAAAATAAGTTTCAAGTGTAAGAGAAGTTATGGCTTTGCAATGGCCAAAACCTTTTCAGGAAAAATTATTTTTCTTTAAAATTATTTGTTTATGTTAAATCATTTGTGACATTAAGTTTAACATGTTTCTAATTTGAAGATGGACACTTTTCAAAAAATGCCATAATTCTTTTTTTTTTTTGAAAAAAAACCTTCAATGACAGTTACCCTCCAAAGCTTGTAAGACTTTTGGAAATATTTCCACCTATAAGTTGTTGGAGAACTCAATGTTATTTTGGGAATAAGGATAGGGAATACAATGATTTTGCAATATCAGACCAACACATAAACTTTTATTTCCTGGTATTTTGCTGTGACTTTTTTTCAACCAGAAATTGGAGTTTTCCAACAACTTTTTAATTATTGCATTTTCAGTATTTTCTGTGAGAAATTACTCTAATCTGCTCCTGAAGCCACTTCAGCGTTTAAAAAAATAAAGAAGTTACATTTATAGCCCTTAAGAGAGAGGCCTTTATACATCTAAGACTGAAGGTTCTCATACAGCAAAGCTCCCAAGAGCCACCTAATCATAGCTGACAGTTGAAATCAATCATGCCATGCTACAGGATATTTATCACAAACCTGACGTTACCTGTTTGATCCACACCTGCCAATGGACAATGCAATACTGCTGTAACCACCCTTAAAGGAAGCCTCTGGAGCCTGGAATCCCCAAATCCCCTTTCACTGACAGGAATTCAGGGAAATCAGATAATTTTAGGGGTTGGGTTTTTTCCTCAGCTGGCTCCACTGCTCCAGAAGGACTCACTGCGGGGCAGGTGGAACCTGCTGAACAGCTCCTGTGGGCAGACGAGGTCCAGCTGCACCCAGACCACACCACAGCCTTCTCTCCCTTCTTCCAAAGAAAGGAGTCTCTCTACAAATAGGTCAGTGGAAGGGGTAACACTGTGCTTGGAAGCATTGCTGTCTTCAGTGCAAGAGACACACAAAGTAGAGATTCATCCACCCCCAGACCTCCAATAAGGGCCATTCACCTCCCAATACCCTGCCCCGTGTGCATTTTGCTGCCCAAAAATCACACTGCCATGCTGGATGAGCTGGCAATATTGTTATGAGGGCAGGAGCAGCTAAAAGAGCTACCTGGGAACTCCAGTGTCAGACTGCTCTGGGAAATGAGGGGCAAGATAGTCACTATGGGCGAGAGAGCAGTAGTAGAGGATGACACCAGGGCCAACTACACATTGCAAGAGAGGCAGTTACCCAAAGATCTAATAACAGTATTTCCCCATGGGTAAAGTGTTTTAATTGAGTTATACCACCATAAGAGGTTGGCTGGCTGGTTTGTGTGGGGTCATCTGCTGTTTGCTTGTTTGAAGGCAGACAGCAATGGCATTCAGACTGAGCTCCCTTGGATCTCAGCTCTAAAAGGATTTCTCTCTGTGCAGATTTCCCAGTATAAAAGGTAGAATCTGAACCCAGAGAAGCCAAACTGGAAAAAGCTGCCAGAGGTTCTAGTTAAGGACACTGTGTAAATTTTACAATAAATTTAAAGTACAGCTACTTGAGCTCAGAATTAGGTCCATGTTCCATGAACAGTCTTCTACAGGGCAAAAAAGTTCATATTTTAAGGAAACAGAAACAAAATATGAAACATATTCAGGGGAGGCCAGTTAAAAAGCAAGCACAGAGGCTGAGGGTGGTTGCAAAACCACCTCTCCGTAAAGCTGAGCTACTGAGGTTCATTATTCAAGAGCTGAGCCCTTAGAACTCTGCTGAACACAGGAGCTTCATGGAACTCACAACACTGATAAAACTATACTGAAAAAAAGCCGGGAGGTGAGGTACATTTCATTCTTCCTTAAACTGTTTCTATTACATTTATTTAAACAAACTGAAATTTCACCCTGCCAGCTGCATATTCAAGCTGCTGTGGCAACCCAGGCATGCACAGCCTGGCTACTCCATGGTGATGTTTTGTGGCAAACTCTGCATTCCAATAAAGGATCCACCATTTCCACTTGACAAAGGTGGGCTGTGGGATGTACAGATGAAATGGAACCCACAGCAAACTCATGGTGCTTTGATGTAAAAGCCGTAGGCCAGGCAGCCTAGCATCAGCTGACAAAAACAGCAGCAGGCACATATGGTTGGGTGTCTAAATCCCACCCCAAAACACCCCAAGGAAAGAAGAAAATAAGTTGAAATAAAACAACATTTTGGTAGTCATCACCAGATAGTTTGAACAGCTGGAGCTCTTAAGTACATCCCTGCCCCTTAAGAAGGGCTGAAAAGCCTTAATTTAAAGAAAAATATACTGTACCTAATAACTGCACATTAAAGGGTAGAGGAGGGACAGAATCCATGTCTACCTTGATGTCCTGGTGACCAAAACCTGATTGAGATCTCCATGTGTTTTCCATCAGCCAGGTCTCAGCAAGGCTTGGTTTTCAGGGGTTTTTTTGAGGGAAGGAGGAACTCCTAAAACATTTTTTTAACATTTCATTTCTTCCCACTACCATTTTCATAAACAAAGGTTAGAAGCAGTGAAGGGCAAAGAATCTTCAAATGTTTCTAAAGCCTTTAAATGCTAGCAGTAATCACTGCCACAATTAAGTAAAAAAATAATGCCAACTTAGAGGGGTTTTGGTACCAATGATCACATTTTTCTCTGCCATAAGGCTGCTTCTGAAAGGTCCTGAAAAGACAAGAGCCCCACTGTACTGAATTAAGATTGTAGCCAATTTAATGAAATATTTAATACTTCCAAGGCCTAAGCTTTTCAAGAAAATTAGGTACACTGCAGCACAGGTACAGTAGGAGCATAACTACGTTCCCCTTGATCAATCAACTGGAGCATATAAAACTCTACAAAAAAATATCTTTACATCCAGCTCACTTGCATTTATCCTAGCAGGACACATTAGCTCTTACACATCTCTGCTTAAACCACCTCCACTGCTCCTGGATCAGACCTGGCTCCCAGCCTGCTGGGGCAAAGCACAGGTTGAGAAGTTCAAACTTATCTCCTTCCCTTCAATTAGCGATACCCTTCAGCAATTATTATCTCCTAAAGAACAAGGCAAATCTACCCTGCAGCTTTTTCCTCCAACTATTCCTGCTTGAAAAGAGACTCAGCTGAGTGAATGAAAGGAAACTGAGGGCACTGGTAAAAATCTGTCCTGAAGCAGCCACTCCACAAATAAACACTGCAAAGAAGCAGCTGGCATTATAACCAACAAGTGACTCACATGACTCCATGCTTCAAGGCTACATTTAAGATTTCAAGAACAATTGGATGTTAAACCCAGATTAATGAAGACTACCATTCATTTCTGCTCTGCAACAAAATCCCCATGCAATTAATTAGAAAAGCATTTTTTCCAAAACTGACACATCCAACACAAAGACTGCAGAGAAGGTGAATTCTTCCCCAGTAACCCAGAAGCAAATCACAGGCTGTAACTGAGGATATTTGAGTCTTTGACCTGACTGTGCATGAGAAAGACCAGTAAACCAGCATATCCTCACCCCGTTGCTAAACCAAAGGCTCACAAGAAGTGCAGGGCTGGAGTTTTGCCACACTCCAACAAGAAAACAACTGCAGCAGCTGCCACAACATCAGTGAGGATGGACACCAGACAACCCTACCACCAGCACATGGGAAGAGGGCCAAGCAACTTGCTTTGAAGTTGTGATTATGTTCCAGCTCAGAGGAGATGGAGAGCCCTGTATCTCTGCTCTGTGTTCATCTACCTCTTGCTATAGGAAAAACTAAAATCTAACACCCAAAATATATTCTGAAAAGACCTAACTGAATCAAAACAGTAAACTGGTATGTCCACAAGATGCAGACTTTGTTCTTAGGATTATAAAGGAAATTGCAGTGTACAAAAACACCATTACAAGAATACACCATCATGCAACTCACATCACTTCATGGGCATTTCAATTGTTAAAGCAAAAAATCAGATTGTTCGAAGACTTCTCCAGTCTTAGCTTTGAAAAATCCACACTTTTCTTCTTCAACTTGCTCTCCACATGTGGGATTAGGAAAGAAGAGACTTTACACCTCACGTTCTCTTTTTTCCCTCTCTCTCTTCCAATCCACCTCCCCCAAAGCGGCACTTACCCAGTGACAAATGAAGCAATAATAAGGTTAGTCATTTAACTCCTTGCATCCTACTTAAAAACCACCCTAATTACTGTGTAATGGGTCCACAGAGGCAGAAGAGTCTGGGTGAAATCTACCCGGAGGGCACTGGTATAGTTCATCTGTCCATTCCCTAATAGCACTCTAAAGTTCACCCTTATAAACATGTCACCTAGCCTATAATTAAGTGACTGGTCATTAGGTAACATATGTGGTACCTGTGGGTCACATATCAGTCAGCTGGTGATGGATCTTCATCCAGGAGCTGTTCAGGAGCAGCTCCAGAGCTCTCTGTCACCGTGGCAGTTCTCTCCAGACACAGCACCCTCACAGAAGAGTTCGTGTGGGTGGGTTTTTGTAAGCAATAAACTCTGTGTTTGTGAAGGGTGAGACCCTGAGGGGAGGAGGGAGTGGAAGGACTGTCACAGTTCAGCCTCAGCCCAGCAGCATGATGAAAAGCACTGTTTTTCCTTTATATTCTGCAGGCATACTGGTTCCTAAAGCACCCTTCAAACTTTGCTGACAGGTGAATTTCCCATCCACGCTCTGTATGAGTCAAGATTGCTAATTAATATATTCTTATAAACTACAAGAGGACATCCTCTTCCCTGGCCATATTTTAAAATAAATAAATCAATATCAAGTTATACTCTTTAACTCCTCCTTCAGCTTTCATGGTCATGCAAGGACAAGATGGACAGAGAGGAAAAGCATAAGCCAGTTTTATCCTTTATATTATCAAGGAAACAGGAAGAGTCCAGAAGCTACAGCTGAACAAACTCCCACATAACTGCATGAACCACACACCCAGGCTGATCTGGCCATTCATCAGTGTGGGCACAAAGGCAGATAAATAAAACCAGCTCCACTGAGCCCCCTCCTCACTTCACACTATGCAACGTGAGGGGCTTGGTCAAGGGCGGTATCAGAACAAGTGCAGGACATTTGAGTCAAGCTTTTCCTCAGGCTGCACAAGAGCACCAGTTTCCAGCAGCTTTTGTTGCCCCCAAGAGACAGAAAAGGACAGATCACAGGAAGTCTTGAAGTTCAGACTAGAGTCCTACTAACCCTGAGGCTCACATCTCTTACAAAATTATTCAGTTGCTTCATAACTTAGAAGTTCTCTGAACTGGCAAGAGAAAGAAAATTTATTTCCTTGAGGAAGGCAGAGAGGTGGGCAACCAATTTTATCTGGCTACAAGAGGAGCGTACCCCTGCCCATGTGTTGCATACCCTGTTTTCAAGGAATTCACTGTTACCTTCTGCATTCTTGGACTCAATAATGCAATGAAGAGCTGGACCACACAGATTTCCAGATGGTAAATGAGGTTTGAGCTAAGCTTTTCTGGGTAAGTAAATTATATATGAAAAAAAAGAAAAAAAAAGAAACTCATTCCCACAACATTTAAAGGTTTATAATTGCTAGTTATTATCTGCAAGGAGTGTGCCCAAAGCCATGATCCTATGGCCAATAAAACAAGACAAGACCTTGAAATCAGCCCTCTGACCTCAAATGATGAAATGGACCTTAATTCCCACAAATATTAACCTCCCATGATGTCTTTTCTGGCAACGCACCTCTGTTTGATGTGCACAGCAAAACAATTGGGCCCCCCAGAGTTTTGGTAGGACAGGAAATAGAAGATTTGGCAAAAGAATTACACTGGCCAATTAATTCCAAGAAGAAAATTCCAAGCCCAAGAAGAGGCATATCTCCATCAGTGACTAATTTAGCCCACTGTATTTAGAGATATAATTAAATGTAACTGGACACACAGACACACACCACTTTTCTTCATTTACAAAATGAAGCAAAAACTGGCATTTTGACTAAAATCACATTGGAGAGATACAGAGATGCACAGATTTTGTCCCCCAGGAAATTTTATTGCTTTAAATCCTGCAGTCACCTAAGGGATGAAGTCTAAAGAAATACATTGTTCTTTTGCATATTTTGTAGAGAAAATGCCTGCCCCTCTGGCCAAGATGAGAATTTATATCCCTAGACTTGCACTCCTTACCAGGCTGTCCACCCCTCATGTTTGTACTGCATTTCAGTCAAGACTTCTTCATAACCAGATCCATCAGTTTCTGTTTTCTTCACACCAAGAGAACGTCACACTGCTTTTGTACTGTCATGTTTTGCATATTTCACCATATTATCACGTTCTTTAGTCAAAGACAAGATGAGCCAAAGAGAGTGACATCAAACATCATCTACAAACACCATTTGTAATTTTAACCTCAAGCTCATGAAATACACAGCTTAAAGCTACTGTCTAGGAAGGCTCATGCAGGGATTGCTTCTCCCTGGGATATTCTATATTATGGCAATACCATAATCTGAAATGCTGTTTGCAAACAGCAGAGACAACTCTTTTATTCCAAGCTATCCCGTAAGAAATTCAAACCTTTTTACTCAGGGGAGTCTTTTACTCTACAAGGCACCTCTCGGTCTCATATCAATCACCCAGTGATGGATGGGCATCCCGTGCCAGGGTCATGTGTACCTCCACTGCTTATTGAACTGCAGCACCTCATCCTCCCTGGATACTGACGGCTGATCTATAGGATTCAGCTCCAATCGAAACTGTGATTTTTCACTGCTAAGGACTCTTCCATTTGACGTGTTTGCACTGAGACTATGAAGGATCAAAATGGTGCACAGAAAAGCAGCCCTCAAATAAGGGGATTAGCTGACTACTGTGTGCTTGCACCACAGCTCTCTGCACCACAAAAAATTATAAAGTGGTCCTCATCTAAAGAAAAAAAAAAGAGAGAGAGAGCAAAAAAAGCAAAAAAGCCTGTATGACAGAGTCAGTGTTGCTCACTCAAGAACACGTGACTTTATTTGAAGATGTAGTTGAAACATATCACTAGGACAATTCTGCTTCAAGAGTTTGACAACTAACTGGCACACACAGGAGCATGGCACAAATTAAACTTACCCCTTGGCATGGCCAAATGTAGGTCATCGTGTTTAAGGAAGATGTAGAAACACAGAACAGCAGAGAGGATGGGCACAACACCCAGCAAAGTTGTTTGCCAGAAATTGAATAAACAGAAAATTCATTTACTGTTCGTGTGGAGACTGCATGAGGAAAAATTGCTCACAAAATGTAAGCGGGAAGGGATATGGGTCTATGTGAGAAAGGAGAGAGAAAATTTGGGGAGGAGATCCTTAACAGTTCGGGATTTCTCTGTATGACTCAGTGGGTGCATGATACACAATCAAAGGATTAATCTGATCTCAAGAAATCTAAACAAAAGTGGAGCCAATTCCAACGAAAAAATTATGCTGGTTTTAGATAATTTGCCTTAGGTTTTATCCCTGATTGGATGCATCCATAAGGGTGTCTTTTTCTAATTCAATAAGAGAAATCATTACTCACACTGCAATTACTTCCTGTGTCAGTAAGGTGGTCTGATTGCACTTTTTTGGCACTCTCTACTGCAGTCAACATAGCACATGCTCTTCCCATGCAATTGCCCTGCCCTGAGAAACAGCCAAGCTGAATGCACTGGAATGCTGACCCTAGAGCTCTGTTTAAACCTAAGGTGGATTTCCTTACATACCTAGGAAAGAGATGTGGTCAGATCTGAGATTTCGGCTGACAGTAATAGCCGGCTTTATACTTTCCCTGTGGTTACAGCTGTTCACACTGGTCTGCTGCAGCGCACAGAAAACGGAGAAACACGAGAGAGAGAAATAAGGAAAGGCAAAAGAAGGAAAACGTTGTCCTTGTGCAGTGGACATGGCCAGAAGGACTTTGGGAGTTGTCTGGAATGGGACACAGAGGGACCAATTCTTTGCTGCTTGCATCCTGTCCTGTTAGTCCTCTGCAAAGGGGATGTAGCTCGTTACTCTATTTACACAAGTATAGGTGACCACACAGACACAAGGCAAGATATAGTACAGCCTTCAGAAATGAGGCTTCTGCAACTCATTCCCCTCTTACCAGTAGCTCGCTGGGTGGTCTTGAGCCATAAACCAAAGACATACCTAATACTCCCTTAAACAGCAATTCCAGGGTCCAGGACTCCACAGCACAATATTTGCACTTTCTCAGCTGAACAACACTTTTAAAGTGTATTTGGTCTCATTAACATTGGCAATTATTTTGCCTTTTTTTGATTCCTTTAATGAGAATTTTTTGTCCTTAAATAGTTACAACCGCCTCAAAAACTACCATCGTTCTGTGGAACAGGAATATGCCATTGTTCCCACTTTGCAGAACTGAAGAACAGATATACAGGTTCAGAGGCTTGTGGATCTGTCTTTCCATACATATGACATCTTACAGAGCACCTTTGGCAAGTTTCCATCCATGTGAAAAGCTGCAAAATCCTTTGAGGACGAATGGCTGTCCAGTCCTTCTCAAAAAGAACCTGAGTTTCATAACAGACACCTTGTATAAGGTGACCCTACAGACCACATTTCTGCTTTTTGTCTCAAACTTGCACATCTGACAGATTAGAGAGCACTTTGATAAGATTTTTCCCCCCTATTTTGCTGTGGTACCAATCATAGAACCAATCTTAGGGCAGGTGTTTATTTTATTTTTATTATTCTGCTAAGCACAGCACTCTCTACAACCTTCAGGGAAGGGGAATGGGGAAGAACAGCATCAACTTCCAAGAAAATATCAAAAGCTAATAACCACCCTTCTGAATTTTAATCCATAGCCGACCCCAAAATAGCTCACTTCATACACACTTCGCACTTCTGATGAGGAGAAAAGGAGATGCTTCATTCCAGAATCATCTTAAAAGGGGGAATCACATTAATAATGGTGAATTAACACTGAAGTTTAAAGATTACGCTTTTCTCCTTAAAATAGTAGCCAGAAGTTGACATTATGAAGTAATTCAGGATCAAACAGCAGTTCTCGTGTGAATGCATATTTCATGGAAGTTTCTTTTTTAGTTTGCACTGTTGAGTAAATCATTGGAGAAACGATTCTCTAGAAGAGATTTGTGATAACGTCCTTCACATTACTGTGGATGGGCTAGTGTCTTTATGATGTGCAGAGACAAGAAGAATCAAGAGCATCTGGGCACAGCCATTTGGTGCCAAAAGCCACCATTCCCAGTTGACATCAGGACCTTAATCCACTCCAACACTTTAGCTAAGTGGCCATGCAACCACTTGCAGCACCACAGCCACAAAAGGCAGATAAGTGAGATTGAAAATGCCTCCACATTCATCCTAGGCAAAACCTGTTTTCTAATTTGTCTTTTCAGTCCTTCAGCTGTATTATTTTGCTGTGGGTGAAAGATGTGAGTATATTTTTGCAGCAGAAATTACCAAATAATGAAGATCACTACAATGCTTCCAGATTTTTGGAAGCCCATTGGCACAGAATCAAAATGAAACCCAGCACAAGAGTTAAAACAGAAATTGCAACCATAACTACTTAATTTTGACATGAAAGGCAAACGTGTTAATAATTTTACAGCTTTCATAAACACCAAAGGATTTGTAGTCTCTATATACCTGATCTTAGGTAAATTACAGGCAGCTACTCTGTGGATCTGCTTTCACTTTCAAATTCTTTATACAAGCTTATTACAAGTTTAAGATTCCTTTTACTACTTTACCTTCCAGTTTTGATATTTCATAATTTTTATCTTATATTTCTCTCATCTTTCACATGCAAAGATGACCAAAAACCATCTAGAATGTAGATTGGCCCAGGTTACAGTCATTATCCAAACAGACTAAAAGCTTTGAGGTCATGGTTAAAAAATAATAGCATATAATTACAAAATAACATTTATGTCTTCTGCAAAGAAACTGATGAAATCTGGACCACAATGATCCATAGAAAAATTTATATGGAGAAGAAACAGGGTATCACTACCAAAATAGTTAAGACTACTGTGCAATAGCATTTTTATATGTACAGATAAATGAGAGAGCACAGGCCCTGACAAAAACAGATTGGGCTCAAAATAGACAAAACACAAGCATAGTTTGGTTATAATTATGCTTAGGCCAGCAAGACCCAGGCACTCTGTGCATCGTGTAAACATCAGGCAGTGGGATTTGTTTATTTTATTCTATAAATGAAAACTAGATAGTCATAGGTAATATGGGGGGATAAAAATTAAATAAAATCTAGCTTTGAGCTTTGTTCTGAATGGATTTTTGTGCTAACTGTACAAGATCTCTAGTGACCCCCAGCAACAAGAACAGTCTTGTCTTCAGTCTCCTCCAAGAGACAAATTGCATTAGTGCAGCACGTAACACTGGCCTGATAAATTAGCTTTTACTTCACTGAGAGATTCTATGCAAATGTGAATAATCCCTGCACAGAAGAGACAAAAAGGGCAACTCTTTCCACAGCCAAGACACATAATTATACTCACATTAAAAAAGTACAAATAGTTCAATTTCATATATAAAATATGCATAAAGTTAGGCCAGGGGAGTTTAATTATCAGCGATCTGCTAAGACCTTGAGAATACCCTGAATCCCACATACAGGTGGAACAGGCAGCTGAGAACAAGGCCTGGAGGGGGACCCTCAGGAACCTCATCCATGGGTGGACATGGTCTGCAGTCCCTACGGCCAACATAACCTCCTCCCTCCAAGCTCAGGAGACCCTTATCCGACCACCATGAAATCCTTCAAGGAAAACTAAAAAATCCCTACACAAATCCCATCAAAAAACATTGTCAGGGGTCATGGAGAAACATCATTTTTTTTTGGTTGCTCTTAGCAGAGGCTCAGAATTTGAGCAATTTGGTAGAGAATTTAAGAAATCACACAGTCCACTTTACACAAGCTTCAACAAACCCAGAGATACTTCCAGAGAAAGCTGTGAGGTCAGGATATTACAGCCAGTCTAACAGAACAACCAGAGATGCTTCTGTGGAGCAGCTGCAACATCATATAATGAACATCAGATGGAACTTGGACCAAGAACACTTTTACCCAATTTTTGATTAAGAGATACAAATGGTCATCTCTGAGACTTCTCATTAATGTTGCAGCGCAGATACACCACTTCAGAAAGCAACCTGCTATCGTAGGTAACTGCACACTTCCTGATTTGCTCTTATTGCATGGTCTATTGAATGGCTTTTTATTGTCCAGGTACAGCTATAACGAGCAGGTGAGCTCTGCAGCTCTAACGAGTTTAGAGATGCCAGTAAAGACTGTAAGGTGACTCTAACACAGTTAAACTGCAATAATCCCCTGAAGTGTTTAAGTGGCTTAGGTCACCAACAAGCTGCTCTCGGGAGCTAATCAGGAAGGCTGCCTAATTAGGACAACAAGCTCTTCATCAGCACATCCCAGTGAAGAAAGCCAATTATACTATTAAAAGTGACATACTTCTATAATCCCATGGAAATCAAACCGTAGCATTTGCTAAATAAACCAGACACACCCCACCCAACCTACACAAACCTAGTCTAGCTTATGTTTAAAACTGTTATTTAGTCCTACATTTTACACACAATTACTGATCTTGCATTTTGTGAGTGAGTTACATGACTTCATCAGGGTTTTTTTGCAGAACACAGCACAGGCTCTACATCACCACACTGACCAGTTTGACTGCCAAGGAATGTCCAGCCTGATTGCCTCCTATAACGAGAAATCACCAGCCACAGATTTTATGAATAATTTCTCAAAATTTCTAAACTTGAAAAGAATAGAACAGCTAAAGAAGTTGAGATGGCTTCTTTTAATAAAGATTCCCTCATTATATCACAAGCTACATTATAAAGCCTAAGTTTCAAATTACTTGCTCTTCTACTGTAACAAACAATGGTCCACCATTGAGTACTTTTTTACACCACAAGAGTACTTTTATTTATATATTGTTCAACTTTAATTGAAATTTCACTTTCTAATTCAGAGCGATATTCGTATTATTTCATGTTATTTGTTCAGAGCCAGATTATAAGAAGAATCAAGCCAATAGATCACAACTCAAGCACTGGAACAGGCTGCCCAGCAAAGTGGTTGAGTCACCATCCCTGGAGATATTGAAAAGTGGTGAGCTTGGTAATGCTATATTAATAGTTGGACTTGATGAACTCTAAAATATCTTTTACAACGTAAATAGTTCTATGATTCCATGAATTCAGCTCCTATTTATTCAAAATCTTACAAAACCAAACACCGTCTATCATAAGCATTTTATAATAAATTGTTTGATTAAGAATTCAGGGCTAAACATGAACTTGTCAGAACCCATGCAATGTCAGAAGATTGCACGAGCAAATCCACAGGCATCGTGTTTAGCTGTATAAAACTATTTTAAAGCCATTTCCAAGCTTGCAGGTTGAGTTGCACTTGCGATTTGGGAATCAGACTGCACATCCAATAACATAAATCTGGTCCTAATTTTCTATTACAAGTTGCCAGTATACTGTGAGTAGATTCTTAACTCATTGGCAGATGATTCATTTTGAAAATGTTAGAATAGCTTCAGTGTGCTGAGGAGTATGTTCAGGTTACTGCTGTTCAAAGCACCATTTGGGGGGTGGGAAGTTTAGATACTTCCCACCACTTCTAGACTTTCAGGCAAACAACCAAATTCAAGACTCAGGCAGGGTTGGCAGAACTATCATTGCTGACCCAGAGTATAAGGAATTAATCAGCACCATGACAAAAATGCAAGTACAGATTTAATAGAAGGGAACCAGCCATTTGTTGAGTCGGCTGAGTTTATCACGTGTACGGACTCCATCAGTGGACACACAAGCATTTTCTGGTTTTCTTTTGTTTTTACAGTCTCCTTTCTCCTAATCAGAGAATTAAAATTAACAACCTCAAAGCCAGCTTGGGTTGCCAAGAGTCTTTCCTGGCCTTACTGTAAGTCTGGGACAAGAAAGATTTAACGTGAAAAAATTCAGGTTGAGAATGACCTTCTGCACTGATTGACTTCAGTGGAATGTAAATGATGGGCAGTAAATCAGGAGATGTGCACACTGCTCAGTGAATCATCCCATTCCCTTCAATCCCATCTAGGGGGAGAGACATAAATCCTCCCAGTTCAACCTGGGCCATGAGCAGTCCTTTATATTTCCAATTAAAGATGTACTGTCCTTTGCCCAGCACTCGGTTGGGACGCTGCACATTAATGTGATAATCAGCAGCCCAGCAGTGGGACACGGGCACCTCGCTGTCTCTGCCATGATCATCCCCAGGCTTCCTGCCAGCTGGATGGAGCAGGGTTTGGTGTGACAGGCAAATCCCAAGAGGCGACAGAGAACGCTTCATTAGAACTGATTGTAATGCCACACTGCCAGTAGGCAACGTGTTCTGATGATCAGGGCTCTCACACCAACCCTCTGGGGCTGCAGGCCAGGTACAGATGCTTCCCAGTGCTCCAAAACAAGCACACAACAGTCCAAACACAGCCTCATGGCATGAATACCCATCAATTACCACCATGTCACTGCCAAAAGCTGCAACTGGGAGGTTCTCTCTTATGGGAACAGCTTTGCTCTTCTGTGAAATCATGGGAGGCTAACAGCAGAGACAGCAGTCACAGCCCCATGGCTGAGAGCATTTAGGGACAGTTACAGCCACCACCAGCATCTCTCTGAGCCCACTGGTGAAGGTGATGTTGGGGGGGTCCTGGAAAGGGGCTGCCTCTGTATGAGAGTCTGGCAGCACCGACCAACCCTCCTGTCAGGCCCTGCACCTCTCTTGTTACCCCCTGCCATGTGATAAAGGAACCCAGGAAAAGAGGGAAGGGCCAGGGAGGTGTGGGTGGTAGCCACTTTGGGCACCAGTGTTGGAAATCATCTGTGTGAAGAGGAGCTTAAGCACATGACTAAAAGACAATAAATCTCAGACTCCACAGGCAACTGCAGGGAAAGTGACCAATGAGACAGAGTCAAGCTAACAGACTTGGGGGTTTAGGTGTTGGAAATGAGGGCTGGACGGGCATCAAAGGTCACATCACTTTCTATGGCAGTGAGGACAGGCTGCCTAGAAACAGGAGCTGGGAAAATTATTTTTGTTGTTGTTTTCACTAATTTGGCATCAAAACTGTTACCTACCCAAACACCGTTGAATGAATTCTCTGCCTTTTCTAAGTCCTCCTCAAATTCATTGCACAAGAATCATGGTATTTAAACCACCTCATTACTCTGAAAGAACTGCTTTTGCCCAGAGCTTTTGCAAAGAGTAGATGGAAAAAGCGTACATAGACCCTAAAAGTGGGGTTTAATAGAGTTCAGAGCTGAGCTTGTACTTGAACTTCTCCAAGCTGCTCTGCATGTAGTTCAGCCACAGGTCCAGGCCTTTAAGACTTGGTGCTATCAACAGTGGAAAAAATGTGGGTATCTGGCAGGTAAATCAGTGCCTCCCTTCATGGTTCAGGGGAGGATTGCCAACTTCTGGCTTAAATCATGTGGATAGAGACAATGGATGCCAGTTACTCCTCTAGAGAGTGGATTAGAGTGCTGCTGGGGGTGGGGGCAGTAGTTATCCTTGTTGCAGACCAGGTTTTCGCCCAGAGTAAGCAGATAAAACCTGTTTTACCTGCAGAAGGTGGTGCCTTGTAACCAGATTTCTTTGTTTGGTTTTGGTTTTTTGTGGTTTTTTTTTTTTTTTACTCCTTTTTGGTTCTCACCGAAAACCATCNAGGATTTACCTTCCCTGAAAAGATGGAGAGTAAAATCCTGGATCCAAAAGCATCTCCTCCCACACTGGCCACCTTACCCCACCCTACTCTCTTCAGCGCTCCATAGCTATTTTTAACATCTCATTTCCTCACATTATGGCAATTTACATACTTAAACACATCACATTATCGTCCAATATATAAACAAAGTGAGATAATGCACTGTAAAGAGACTATTAAAAAAACCCTGCAGATACACACACAGGAGCTTTTGGAAATCAGGCAGTTCTTTGAAGCAAAGCAGTTGTCCTGTATCAGTAATGGGAGGATTTCTCAGCAACACTTTACAATAAAGCAGACTTAATGAGAGCCGAGCAGTGGTGTAATTCCTGTGGAATTGCATATTGAAAGCTACATTCATACCCAAGGAGCCCATCAGGACCAGTATTGTTAGCATGAATGCTGAAGGAATTGCAAAATGAATTGCCATTTTGTTATCAAGTGCTTCCGATTGGCTCTATCCTGCCATCTGTGTCATTGGGAGGATGTGAAGCAGCGCAGGTCCGAACTTGGGCATCCGAAAGTTGGGTCAAGGGGAAATTTTATGCTGCAGCATCCTCTGCTTCTTCACTGAAGAAGTTCAGTGCACCTGCCTTCCTGTCACTGTACTGGGTAGAAAAGCCAAAACAGAGAGCAGATTGCCAGGATCTGGGTGAGGCTACTCATTGCCCTTAAGTGATGGGGCAACACCATGAATTGATCAGCCATTCAAAACTTGGTGATAGGTCATAGCAAAACTCTGCTTAGAAACAAGAGACTGCAAATTATCTGGCTCTTTTGAGGCTCCTGCAGCCTTCTTTACTTCTTTGTGATGCTACAGTAAATGTTGTAAGGTATAAAAACTTGGAAAGTCCCCCAGAAAAAAAGGAATGTGCAGCTCACATCTCATTTAGCTCTATGGAAAAGGAACAGATTTTAAAACTATTGGAGTGATTTAGAAGCCTTAATTACATACCCAAAACATCCAGATCCCACAGAAAGTCACTCACCGCTGTTCAAAACCCAGAGTTAGCTCATCTATGCACTTTAGAATTTTATAGAGATGCACAAAACAATTTTTTTAAATTTTCTCTTTCTTTTGTTAACTTCCATTGGAATAGTCATTGATAAAAGAGGTCTTTAATGAAAAAATCGCTTTATTTCACCACCTTGTTCTGTAACCGAGGTACTGATGTTCCAGTGAATTAGATTTGATTTCTCTACATGAATTCCCACTTCTGTCTTTATTTACAATTCCCTTTCAACCTTCAAGATAAAGAATTACTGTATTATGCATCTCCTTATGCTGGTATTGCCACACTGGGATGCTTTCCAAGAAGAAAAGCCTATTTTGACTGTTGGCATAGCCCTGACACCACAAATAATCTGGAAGCTGCAGAGCTCTACACGCCCTCGAAACCCAAGAGACGTGCTGAGATTGATCCGTGTGTACACACAGGAGCCAACCACAGCACCTTTCATCCCCACTTCTTTTCAAGTTCTTCCAAGCTGACACCGCCCATCCTGTATGCCTGTGCCGTGGTTCAGCCAACGGCCTGGGAGAGGCAGCGCTGCCTCCTTCCAAAGCCGTGACATCCGGCTGTGAGGGACTGGGGACCTCCTGTTGGTGCTCAGGACTCTGAGGGGTTGTGTAAGTTTGGTTTAGGGTGCAATATTTGCCTTCCAACAATTTCAGAGCTCCATAATGGTCAGGGCAAGGACACATCCATTTCATTTGAGAGAAACTGAGGCTCAGAGAGAAAACCCTTTGCTCTAGGCGACATCACAGCCACAACACCTGACAAGATGGAGCCAAACAATACGGACTGGAATGAATTAATGACAAATGACCCTGTCCTCACAGTCGTGCACCCAGGTTGTACTTTGACCATGCCAAAGGCCACCACTTGGCTCTGTCCCCCTGCAATTTCTTTATGGCTTGATGTGAGATCCACGCCAAACTGATCCATCTCAGATAATGACATGACCATGCAAACGTTGCAATGGGTGCTTATGGGTCCAACCCCTGACAGTCAAGTTATATGACAGAGCACAAGGAGCAAGTTTTTCAAAAATTAAATTCTTTAAATTTACAGCACTATATAAAAAAATAATGGGTTTAAATATTTCCAGATCTACCAGAAGAATTATTCAAACTAAGTTTATAGGTCTGACTCTCCCATACATCACTCTAAATCAGAGAGGATTTCGCTAGGCCTGAACGTAAATAATTTATGATCTAATGGCAAATGCTCTTCACGTACCAAAAGCTTAAGACTAGTTCCCTTTCCAGAAAGAAGGCCCAAATTTAGCAAAGCACACACTTCACATCACAACTGTTCAATTGAAGTATCACGTATTAAAGACAAAAAATTTAGTCACCTTTAGGAAGGCTTGGTTCTAGTTCCAGCACTGGCAATAAATAAAGCTTCCTATAGAGCAGGCATTGCTCCCAGCACCGTGCCTACACCCACGAGCACGCTGCCAGCAATACACACAAGAGAAGGTGTCCAGCTCCCTTTCGGCTTTATTACAACTGGGAACAACTTGGTCCTGCAACACTGGCTCACAAGAGCATTTGTACGGGGCTCCAGTGAAACAAGAGACCAGTGAATGCTTTTAGAATGAAGCTCAGACTTAAAAGAAAGATATTTGGGTGATAATTTGAGACAGATAATTCTTTCCTGCCAGTCAGTTTTCCCCTCGTAATAGGGAACTGAGCACCACCTCTAGTTCATATCCAGAGGGTGGAAGAGACTGACCCTTGTATTTAAAATGTTAATCTTTTTAGCACCGCATCTCTACCTGTAAAGTACCTGGACTGTACTTATGTGGGTCCCACAAAACCAGTAATGATTCAATAAGGGGTAATTGACAAAAAGCCTCAATGTTCCCCATTATTCTTTCTTTAGAAATTAGAGAGGGAGACAGGCATCTTCAAAATTCTGCATTTCAAAGTTATCTTTTTTTCCTTTTGTTGGGACATGGCAAAATCAGACTATTTAAAGAAATGTCTGATGATATTTTAAAAGTCTTTGGTTACACTGCCTTGGGGAGTTGAATAAAACAAAGGTAATTCAAAGATAGTGCACAGGTTTGTGATCTGTCTCAGCTTGGTTGCTCTTGCCCTTAATTGCATGCATCCCTCTTGCAGGGATTTCAAAGGAAAGTTCAGCACCTGAAACACTGATCCCTGCCTCTGCATTGGGAGCAAGATCTAAACCACAAATTATGCACGTGCAGCTCAACTGAGTCAACAGGATCAGCCTCAGGTACCAGTTGTAAGCCAAATGTGCTGGGGCACTCCTGGAAGGAGCCCCTGGTAGCACACCCCGGTAGGTTTTACTACATATTACTGCTCAAAAACAGCATGCACATAAAATACATGAAAGAAATCAGGAGACACACGTACAACCTGGTGCCCAAGCCATAAGGGTCTCCAGTCTCTTTGCTATGTCCCAGTCCCCACTTTCCAATTGAAATCTTGATCCAGTTGCTGAGCACAGGATTCATCTCATCTAACTGAAACAAATAAAATAGGGACACCTACATGCAGTACAATATTAAGTGTCCCTTCACGTTCAGTAGGGAAAAACTGTTTTGAGAGCACTTATTTCCTTCTAATGAGGACAGAAAGCCCCATTCCAGGAGTGCCTGTTTCACAGTGCTTCACACTGGCTTGCTCATGGAGGCCAGCTCCAAGAGCTCCAAGGCACAGTCTGGAGTTTAGATGGATCCCACCCACGTGGACTTGGGCTGGACCTCATGAGAGCAAGTAAAAAATTCCCATTCTTCTGAGTAGTCACCAAAATAGGCATCTAACTTGCATCATAACTTTGTAAGTTGGTATTTTATTGGTTTGAAGTGTGTGGGGGGGGGAGCATTAACACTTTTACTTTTTTTTTTCAACTGCTCTGAGCAGTTTAATGATTCCTTAAGCCAGCATCAAAACTCAGTTGAGTCAGTCCAGTTCAGTGTTCCAGGCTTGGGAGGCTCTGCACCAGGTTGACTTTTTTTACAGCTCCATATCCCCTCAATTCTTCTGAAGAACAGACCCTGCTATGTTTTTCTTTCCTGAATTTAGTACTACTATCAACTCTTCCCTCTCCAGATATCAAGACAATTCATTAAAGCACAGGAAATGTTACGTATTAGCACTAAGAGAAGACATAAATTTCCCATTCCTATTTCAAGTAAATTTGGGAAATACAATATAATTTCACTTACATAATGCATAGTTTAAATTCAGATAAAAGAGGTAGAACATTATATACGCCTGTTCCACTTGCAAAAAAACCCCTCACTTTTTAGAGCAATAGAAAACTGTTGTTGCCAAAACAATAAATATAAATCCAGCTTTGAATCGAGCAGGCACATTTCTGCAGCCATTCAGCACGTGGGCCAGAGCTTTAGACACAGCTCCAGCTGCGAGCCAGTGCCAGGCTCAGGCTCAGTCTCAAATCTGTGCAATGATGAGACATAGCCAGATGTGAGTGGTGGTAACACCATCTGGGCTCCAAACCAGTCCTGCTCTGAAACTGGGAAAAGGAGGATTTTTCTCCGGGCACACCCCCATTGAAGTACCTGAAGATGTTTCAAGAAGATGCTGGATTCTGACAGCAAAGACACACACATTATGAACAGCACTGTCCTTCTGGTGCAATGGAGTTTGCATCTTCCTGCCGTTTATCTTCTACCTTAAGTGGAATTTTCCTATTTATTTAGGTGGAGAGACCTGTTGCAAATAATTAGGAACTGATCTGCAATGTACACACACAGTATTTGAGTCTTAACAGTCAGCATTGAGAAAAACTTTTGCATTCAAAAAGTGCACACAGATACTAAAACTAAATCCAGCAATTAGCAGTGTAAGCTATGTTCTGTCCTAGTCACAGTTTAAGGAATCAAGTATAATCTATTTTATACCTCAAAAAACTATGTTTCCTTCTTGTATTAATCATTATATTTTTCACTTTTGGTTGACTCTTAGCTTCCCCCTGCCTATATCACTTTGCTGACAAAATCTTTATTATTTAGGGTTTTCCTCTAGACACAAGACCGCTTTCCTGCATTTGAAATACAGCCAGAGAACACTCAGTGTGGAGACCTTCCAAAAAAGGTTGGATTTTCCAGCTAGAAGGGTGGAGATGGCTACTTTTGAGAGTTTTCGTGCTTCCTGAAGTGCCTTTTCACCCGCAACGTAAATGAGTGGTGACCTTCTGTTCTGATCCACAGGTCTGAAGCAGAAGGGTCCTGCACGTTCTTATAATTTCCGCAGGAACTGGTGTGATGCCAAGTTCATTTCAGCTGCTGAAGGAAGCTGCTATACCTCAAGTTCAACAGACTTAACAGCCTTGAGCTCACAACATAATAGCATTATTCTGTACATTGTATGGTGCATAAAATGCATTACACCAATATTTAGCCTATCGTGACCCGACCAACCCATCAAAAACTGTGCCAAACAAAAGGCAGCTCAATTTTGAAAGGCCCAAACTTGGCTCGGCTCCAGAGCACAGCTAAAATAAATAAATAAAATTAGTCTGAGTTTTCTGCGTATTTAAAACAAAAACAAACCTTAAATGATTGTGATTCCAGTATATTCTACGCTAATACTTAATGGAAAAGAGTGAACATAAAACCAGAATGTAGTTTCAAAAGAAAAATCAAGAATGTTTCACTCAAAAAATCACAAATAAAGCTTTGTGCTTTGCCTTCTAACCGAGATATTGTGAGAACAAAGATAATTTAGCAAATTATTCTGATTTGACAGAACTGAATTCAGGTGGACCTCTACCAAAGTTTGCAACAAGCTTGTATTTTACTTTCAAATATCTTCTTTACAGCATCTTCTGCATCTTTAAACCCCTGACCACCGTGGGAGTTATTCCCTACAGCCAGAAGTAAAATAGGAATCAAGCCATGTATCTCCATATTCTGTTCAACCAAAAGGCCTCTGATTTTGAAAGCTTGTGTTTTACAATAAATTTACATTCCAAATTAAGGATTTTTCATGATTAAGACATCATCCTGCAGTGATAGCTATATACCAAATGATGTTTAGTTATTAAACTTGATGAAAGATTTGCCTTTTTGATTGGTGCTGTCTGTGAGGCAGAATTAGGAATACCTTTAAAGGAGTCCCTTTCAGAGTAAGAGGGTTCCCTGCTTCCTGCCACGCAGTCTATGCAAAACCATTTCTGGGCACAAAAAAGTCAGTGCTGTCAGAAATCACCAAACTTTCACTGAGAAATGACTCAGAGGGAAAGCAGAAAGTAATAGCTGGGGTATCACTGAGGGCAGCCCTTGTCCACTGCTAGGTTCCATCTCTAGCATTGATCTCAAAGAAAATCTGTTTGCTCTCCCACCTGTGTTGGGTGGCCCTGGCACCCAAAGCTGACTTGGCAGTTTCAAGCTCCTTCAACCTCCTTGGCAATATAAATCAGGCTTGATAAATTCAAATCTCTCGAGTCCAGGGGAAAAAAAAAAAAAAAACAAAAAAAAAACCAAACGTGTTGATATAGGCAGAGTGTAACCATGAATTTTAAAAGTATCTCAATTTTAGCTTTATGTTTTAGTATAAAGGGCCTCAGCTATCTGATCCAGGAAAAAGGGCAAGAAAATAAATAAATACATATTTTCAGGTACACCACTCTTTTCTTCAAAAAGTTAGGTCTTTCCTCATCCTCATAGCAATGTTTAATATGTTTACTTGATTACTGATGATAAACTGATCAATTAAAGGTTATCCCAATGATACTGAAATGCTGTTAAAAGGCATTCCCTCTTTCAGGACCACTCTGTGCACTGCAGACATTATTGCGAAAGAGACATCAAAACAGAAATGAACTCAAAGGAAAATACTCCCCATGCACCTCCCCCCACCAAAAAAAAAAGAAAAAAAGAAAGAAAAAAATCTGGATATTAATACCCAGTGATGTTTTCAACCAAAAGTGCATTTTCATTCAAATATTGTTCTTCCTACTGCTGCAAAATGTGCTCAAAGAAACCATGACAAATGCTTGTAATATTTACAAGATGTCATTGCAGTAAAATATTAATATCTTTTCCTCCTTGCAGAACAACAGTGCACTCCTATTTCCATAGGAATACGCAATGGGTTTATTGGAGCCACTCGCTGTGTGCCGCACGAGCCCTTCCAGCACACACACTGCACCCAACTCTAGCTAGGATTAGTGCCAATACAATTTGTACTACAGTAATCTATTAGATTCAGACAGATTTGCCTGAGCCTGAGGGGCTGAAACAGAGCAGCTACACTGGGAATGTTTTGTACAACCCTGAGTTGAGACAGAGAGGAGGAAGGCGATGCCATCCCAGCACTACACCAGGCTGCGCTAGCACTGAGCTCTGGTCACCCCATGAGTGGGGACAGCACATCACAGCATCTCCTCCTCACTGCCATGCAAAGGGGTCCAGCAGAGCCTCCTCATTCTCCTCACGCTGAATTGGCTCCATTCAACATCCAATTCTTCTTTTACTTCACCAGAGCTTGGGCAATTTTGCCGCCACTTTCAAATTTTCAGAATTTCAAAATACCTGCACAATTCACCATTTCATAAGTCCTATATTTTCAGTGTCTCCTTGCCCAATCCTCTGCCCTTCTGCAGCTCCCTAAGTGTGCTGAGCAAGCAGATATTCCAGTTGCAGATGGCCTCAGGCAAGCCTAGGTTGGTTGAGGTCAGCCAAATCTGGCAGCTGCATTTCCCAGCCCTGCCTTCCTGCTCGGAGGCAAACAAGCAGCAGCTCACTCCTTTGCTGGCCTCCTCCCAGGCCACTCTCCCACAGAGGGAGCTGAAGGTCCCCCTTTCCATCCCAGCCAGTCCTCAGCTCAGATAAGGTTTCCTCTTGCAGTTCTTCCCCAAGGCTTGATGCTGCCTCAGGTGTTGATGATGAATTTTCCAGTAGCTTTTGGACTCAGCTCACACAAAGGTGTAATTATTGGCTCCATTGGGCAAACGTTCAGTGCCAATTCTCTCAAAGGCCTGAGATAAAACAAGTGACACCAACTTCTGGGGATTAGGGACAAAGCCACACAAACTCAGGGTGCTTTCTGTCTTGGAGAACAGCAAATGGGCACGCTCTCCGTGTCTCTTAACATCAAAGAGGAACAGAATGTGACAATTGGGGCTTCTCCCAACACTTCCAAATGCTTCATGGGCCAGCACTTGCTTTTATTGTTATTCTTATGCTTCTGAAATAAGCAACAGGAAAAACCCCAACGCTAATTGACAACAGCTTACACAATGACAGCCAAATTAATGAAGCTGGAGATCAGTCAGAGTGGAAAGGCTTCAGTTATCCACATGTCCCAATGTAAGGGCAAGGCTAGGAGTAAGTGTACCCTGGGCCTATCTGCTAATCAAAGCTTCTCTCCCAGTATCCCGAAGATGACAACTTAGTTATCATTAGTAATTCCTAACATCCTCCCCACCTTTATAGCTAACACTCTTAACTCCAAAGTTAACAGAGCTAACACTAACACAATGTTAGAAGCTAAAGAAATTCACTTAAGTCAGATTGTCTCATCTGAGTGAGTCAGTCTTCATTTTTCAGGTTTGGGCTTTCTAATAGCTGAAGTTTCAGCATTGCTTGACTGCTGTTTTCATTAGCTGATACTGTTGAAAGTTAAAATACACTCAAGACTACAACATTCAATTTTACAAGTCTTCCTAAGTAAGGTTTGGGTGCGTAACCTGCAATTAGACTAGAAAATGCACTATAAAGTGAGTTTATTAGCATTTGTAAAGGGGAAGTCAGAATGATCTGACAGCTTTTTTCTCCCCCGTAACTTCAAGAAGAGAGAATTTACTAAAAATAGTGTGGAGTAGGGAAAGGGTTGAAAGGAACATGAAAAGGGGAAGGGAAAGGGAATAATGGGACCACATAAATATTTTAAATACCTATTTGTATACCATGCACCCCACAGAACTAACACATATTACAAGGTTTCCAGCTATAATGACATCTGAGCACGCTTCCCTTTGTCCTGGAGGGAACACACTCCACTAGCACAGAGTTTATAAAGGCCATGAATGAGCACAAATACAAGTCAGTGACCTCCAGTGTCCTTGTCACCGACATGTGATATTTATGCATGTGAGGCTAATCTGAAGCCTCTCTCAAGTTCCCATTCATCATTAGCCCATCAGATGCTGACTAGACCATATATCTCTACCTGGATGCTTGCTAATCTTTGACTATTAAACAGGGATAAACCACAAATTTTATACTGGGGGTCTGTCACTCAACTATTTGGATCTACTTTGTGGCCAGCTCCTTTTGAAAGGGAGTTGAATATAGCCTTCACCTAAGGCTTCTCCTGGGCTCAAAATGCTACTCAGCAAGAGCACTCACAAGCCAAATTCCCAGGTTTTATACACCAGCACAGATCTGCTCACTCCAATGGAGTCATGCCAGATTACACCAGCTGAGGATCTGGCCATATATTTTCAAGGTACTCTATAAATTAATTAAGCTTTATAATGACCTCGCAATGTTCAGCAGTACAAAGTGAAGTGGGAAAAGTACAAGAACACCAAGCCAATGGCACACAAGGAAATGCTGCTTCCCAAAGGGCAAATATCTTGTCTGCCTTGCTTTCTAACTGCACATTCCATCCTTCCTGCATCAAAAACCCCTCTCTAGACTCCACAAAGCCAAAAATAGTTGTAGCATCAGGCTGCAGCGGTAAGAATTGAACCTGGGAGCTCTGTACCTGTGTGGGTGAGATTACTAAAGGAACTAAGAGATCTAGTTGGGCAGCTCAAGTTGTATTGAGTTCACTCACCTGCTCAGCCTGGCCACAGAGAGATGTTGAGTTGCTTTATATTCATAACAGCAGTCAAAGAGTTACCCTGTCTACTATTGAGGATAATAACTGCAATATTAGAAATTAAATGTTTACATTCCGTTAAGACTTTCTTCCTAGCATTTAAAAGAACAGGGTATAGTCAGTAGAAATCCTTCTGCTTCCCGTGTGCTTGCAGAAGGCAGCTTGACACCAAGTTTTGAAACTCACAGAAATACCTCTTTTCCACACACTGCACCAAAACTGTTTGTGTGTTTCTATTCAGTGAACACTGACAAAAAAACAGAGACAAGGAACAAGTGAAAACAAGCCTAAGAAGATGGAAGATTTGAAATCTATGAAAATAGCCCTAGAAACAACTAAGTTCTGCCCCAACATAACCAAAGACCATGGAATTCCACCCAATAAATCATGCAATAACCCAGCTCAGCTGTTTCAAACTGTGTTTCACTGCCCCGTGCCCACTCGGCCTTAACCCAACTCATTGTACTGGAGGAAGGAGCAGTAACATTAATAACTTCCAGATTTTCTGGACTCGCAAAGGGGTTCTACAGCCTGTGCTGAGAGGGCTTGGGAAGGCTCCTGGCATTCTCTCCTACCTTTGCACGTCTACAACCTCGCCCAAATTAGCCCATTGTAAGTACTCCCTTACCCCACATGCATCACTTCATCCTTACTAAAGTTCAGAACACAGCTTATTCAGAGCATCTTCCTAGGCCATAGATCCTGCCTGGAAAGATGACGGAAGAGCAGCTGGAGCAAACTCCACCACTGAAACAGCTCCCACACTCCAATGCCTGCGCCCCCACAGCCCAGCACGCAGAGCAGGAGAGAGATTTCAAAGGCACACCCTGAGCATCAGCTTGACCTTGAGCGCCCGGAGCAGCCGCGGGCCGTTATCTGAGGGAGAGAAAACATCCCACCAAATTTCAATCAGAGGCTTTCAAAGGCACAAGTGTTCGCAGTTACAAAACAAACTCCGGTGCAGCTCCAAGCCTCCGCTGTGCCACAGGCAGTGAGGAAGGTTTCCGGCTGTCGGGCGGAGTGTATAATAGGCCTGATTTATAGTTATCAGCGTGGGACTTGATTCGAAAGCTCAATCACCGTGACTTCTCACAGTGGGGTTTGCATGCTGCAACGGGCCTCAAAATTGGAGAGGAATTTACCTCCCGCTGCCGAACATTACATAACAATCAACAGAAAACAAGCGGAGAGCAGCAGGAGGTCCCCATCATTAGCCTGCACAGTCATGTTAATGGAGATGTACACACACTCATCTATCTGCACTTATTATGGAGCTTGCCAGGCTGTGGGATTACACTGCAAGAAGGAGTCTAGGGCACAGAGAGACAAGATACAGGCAAAGAGCTTCAAAACTCCAGTCAATCCACCGAGATTTCCACATTAACGTGAGAGACTGGGGAGGGGGGTCTGGGAGGTCCGAACCTCACAGGTAGCAAAACGACTCACAAACGTTTGGAGGTGCACATGACCTTGCACTGTGCAAAACACTGCTTTTCCTCCACAGAAATAACAGCTCTACCTTCACCTTTCTGCCTCCTTTGAGCCTTGCTGCCAAGGCAACGGTTCCACCTCCACAAAAGGATGCCCACAAAGTTTTCTGAACTTCTGTCAGCATGGCCACATTGGTCTGCATCCCAAAATAATCACAGACTTCAATGCCAATTAAATGGTTCATATTAGACAAACAGTAGTCCCCGTGGGGACTCCTGCTGCCTTGGCATACAAAGAAGAACAAAAGCAAAAACTTAACATAATTTAAAAAGCCATTCACACCAAAAGGGCTCATTTTAAACTTAATATTTTGGGTAACTGTAGCTTTGTTTTCATATGATGTATTGTCTTCAACATGACAAAAGTACTTCAAAACATTCCGAAATCTCTCAAGGCTGAGGGAAAAATTTGTTCCATTTGTGGGCTTATTAATGAACAAAGTGCTTGAACACCTGATGTGACTTAGCAAAGGTGAACAGAGTCAGAGCAGAAAACAGCCACATCACATTTTCTCTCCAGCCACTGCTTTGACTTCTATGAATATTCCCCTTTCCCTCCCAAGCCAGCCATTTATTGTTCCTCCCTCATGGGGTATACCCTGCAAATTCATCCTAAAACTTGAGTATACAAGGTTAAGAAAAGGTCAAGATAGTCCAAGTCCCTCTATGCTAATTTAGCATGAAGGAGGCAATCCATTTCCCCTTCCCAAACATGCATTAAATGCAGAGCATCTCTAATGGCCTGAGAGTTTTCTCCTTGATGTTTCAAATATTCTTTCTAGATCACTAAGCTATGGATCTAACTTGTGTTATTTCTTTTAACAAAATTAGAAATGACAGTTTTAAACAATCTTAATCTTATAATCAAATCAACTGGAATGTCATTAGCTTTCCCGATTGCCATTTTTCTTTTCTGATTAATACTGTGATTCCTGTAAGAAACACTCTTTTCTTAGCCACTGTAAACAACCAGTACATTAACCCCATGCAGATTGACTATTTTTGCCATGTACCATTTACTAACCAAGGGAGAGGTCTCACCATTTCTCCCCTGCCTCCTCAAAAAGCGTTGTACCTCTTTTCATCCCTATCAATAAATTGACCCAGAAATATTTGCAAGCTATTGGTCATTGTACATTTTAAAATGAAAAACCCCCTGCAGAATCCAGCCACAAATTGATCTGTTTGCACAAGGATCTGGAATGTGTCTGTTGCAAGGACTAGACAGGACAATATGAACCATCAACGACTGGAGAGCCCCTGGCTTGTTGCTGAATATTTTTCTTTTAGACAGCCCAGAACACTGAGCAAGCTGCACTACACACCCATTTCAGACCCTCTTTAACCTGAATACTCCTATCAAGCCCACATGGGGAAATATACTGGTAGCACTGGCAGCTAGACAACAACAAAGGACTAATATATAACTGAATCAAGAAAGTGGCTAAACACTTTTAGGCTCTACTTTAGCTACGTTAAAAAGAGCTGCCTGCTCAGTGGATGTTCAATGATCTCTGAAAATCGTGTATTTAGCTATAACATCACTGAATTGTTCTTATTCACTGTTTCTTCCCCAGTGAATCACCTTCTGGTTCTTATCCTACGTTTAAACCCTTTGTACTTTTGGCTCAGGAACACACTTCTTGGTTCATTTCTGAATAAGTTTCACCACAGGAACCATGACTAGCAATTATTAGCACTAATAAGTACTAGTGAAGAACTAAGACACAAAGTTTATTAGCTTTCAAATATTTTTCTGTTTGTTTGTTTAATCTTAGCAGGGAGAAATGAAGCAATAAAATGCTTCTCTGCTGATTGTGCCTTGTGTTCATGGACAAAGCTTCTTGGCTACAAGCGAGTTTAGGCCAGAAGCCCATCTCTAAGTTAGTGACCCTTAACCCAAACCAACCAAGTGACATTAACTCAGGTAAGCCAAGGACCTCCTGTTTCCACTTCAGTTGTTTTTCCTCTGGGAGATCATCTCCTTTTGACAATGTTTCATGTTGTGCAACTGTGCCAAGAACCTCTAGCATAAAGAATCAATATGAACCCCACCTAGAACTGCTTCTAGGTCCGGAGAGTGCATGACAACAACCAACCAGAAATGAGGGGCAGCAAGAGATGTCCCACTGCAACACAAGCTACGCTGGGGCCAGCTCTAACATTCTGCTTTGATCTCCACAGTCAATGGATGGTGAAGCCCCTTCCAGGAGTGCCAGTGAATCAAAAAGGCATTATGGGAGACACTGTCATGGTTTAAAATTAAAGTTAGCAATTTATAGTCCACCAAAATTGCAGCTGGAACTACGCTGTAAATTCTCCCATGCCACCTACTGGTGCCTTCTTTATCTACCAACTGTATTTTATAGAAAGCCACACAAACGTCGTGCATTTATGCATGGTGTTCAAACTCATTTTTTGGTGGACTCAAGAGGAAAGGCACCAGGGTCAGCCCCTAACACAGGATCTCCCTCTCTGGGTACCTTAAAAGACAATTAATTATTACTGCTGACAGCTTCAAGACCCCACAAAGACAGTGAGAAGCAACACGGAGAAATTCGGGACAGAAAATGCTGCTCAGCACTAACGCAAATCTGCCACAAGAAGGGCAGGGAAGCCAAGCCACCTCACACACACACCCTCCAAGAGATTGCATGAGAGCAGAACTCTGCTTGCTGCTCTCCAGAGCATGGCTCCTACTATAATCCCACAGCCAACATAGCTGGGACAGCCCATGATCCTACTGGCATCACAACTATTTTCTCAGCTGGACATAAAATGGAAGAAGGAAGAAAAAAATAGTCTTGTTTAATCAACCTAAATTACTTTTTTTAGTATTTAACATTAAAAATTAGAGTCTGTCTTCCTCTATCTAAAAGAAGAGCTGTCAGGTTCTGACCTAAGTCTAACCAAAAGAAGGGATGGGGAGAGGAAGGGGGGAGTTGGGAAAAAATCAATGAATCTACGCTAATAAAGGTTATAGGAGTAAAATTTACGCTGGATGCAAGTATGATCCTGTAGTCTTTTTATTTTTTTGGCATGCTGCCCCAGCATGATTTACGTCGAGATAACATGATGGAGCCTCCACCATTGAAAGGAATTAAATAAAAATGCAATAAAGGAGTACAAAATCAATCCGCTTACAGTTTTGTTTAATAAAAATTCATGAAGGATGGGCGGGCAGGCCCATAAGAAATACACCAGTTCAATGAGGGGGCTCTATCAAGCCCACAGCCATTAGAGTGTAGCAGCAGGATAGGATTATTGAACATTAGCATGAGTTAGCTGTGTGCCAGTGTGTTGAATATGCCTCAGTTCCCCCATCATTCCAAGCTCTGTCATTGCTGCCAGTCAATAGCGCATCTATCACCTGAAATAATGGCCAAGAAAAGTACAAAAGATGGGGATTTGACCTTGACTGAGAAGCTGATCCATGGGGATTTTCCAACAGGGGAAGCTGTTTTTTCAGTCAGGATGCTGGGACTAAAACCCCACAGCAGACCCAACCTATCCCTGGACATTGGCAGATTACAAACCCAGGCTGGGTTTGGCTGCCCAGTTGTCACTTTTCACAGCTGAGTGAAACTTCTCCCCTCTGGAGACATTTGCCCTAATGATAAGTTAGCATTTGTTTTCTTAACTACAGTTTGAGGCCTGAATACACAGGCAAACACAAACACACCCTGTGGCGCAGTAAGAAATTAATTGCAAAATCCTTTAGCCACCCTGATTTTGTAAGAGGAGCTGCAAGGCTTAGCCTCACCCTTTCCCTCCAATCGGCATTTTAAAAGCTATTGCTTACAGTCATCTTGACAAAAAGATGATTTTAGTGGTCACAGGTTACACAGATTAGCATTTGAGAACAGAAATTGGCCAAATCCAAGCAGCATTTCTGTGGTTTTCCACCAAATGAACAATTTGACCAATAGTGGAACAGAACTATTTCAATTTCTACCCTAGCAAACCATCTCATTTTCAGAACATTCATTTCCTCTGTGCTAAAATCTGCACTCTTTAGGTTTTTTATTATCACTCAGAGTTCAAGTAAAAACATGTCTGAAAAGATGGACTTGTGCCTTGCATGAGCAAGAGCGAGTTTGCTAATCAGGTGTGAACATTCCCACTGTGCTCACAAAATACGCTGTGTGTGTGATGTCACCTAGTGGTCAGGACACACGGCACTGAGGGACAATCAACATTTTCTTCTAATTCCTCCACTAGCTGGAAGTACCTGCAGAAACTTCCCGAGGTCCTTATCAAATAAGGACCACTCCAAGCCGGGATGAGGTGGATTTAGCTTTACACACACCTGTGATGGGATATGTGCAGAAACAGTAGGATGCAAATGATTTCCTCCAATGCCAGTAACTGCTAATTCCAAACTCCTTCCCTGTACTCAAGTCAAGCCAAAAAAAGTTACATTAACCTTTTTCAACCACCAGCAGTGCTATCATCGTGCTGCAAGCCTGGAGACACCCACGAGCAGATAAAAGCACAGAATTCATCAGACTCCATAAATTACCCCCAGGTGTGCTTTGTGCATGAAATCCCTCTCAGAGCACGGCTGGGTACAACTCCACACCCTCAGACACATTCCAGCCTGTGCCAGCCACGCACTGGGTTTGCTGGGCTGGCTGATCCACCCACACCTTTCTCATGAGGGGATTCATGCCTAGGGAAGCAGTTCAGCTTAGCTTTCCCTCCACCAGACTTAGAGGCAGCTCAGCTGACTGACCCTGCTCTAAGCACTCATCACGTAGGAGCACAGAAAAAAGGCAAAATGCTGTATTAGCCCACTCCTCCCCGACAGGAGCCTCAGGCCAAGCAAAACTGCCCTGCCAGTTTTTCCTGGTAGGCTTTTCTTGGCTGTTCCAGTACGTTGACTTGAAGGACAATAACCTCTAGCTTGTTTAACAACTTGTCCCTGCTGTGTAATTACACTTCTTTTAATTGGCTCGTGGGGTTTAATCATCTCCTGGGACTCAGCTTCCAGCGTTTCTCATTAACTGCCGGCACGCACTCGTGTTCTGAGGACAGGGGGATGTGCTCTGGAGCTGCACACGGGGGAGGCACTCTGAGGATCCAAAAGGAAAGGCTCACAGCAGAGCTCTCAGCCACGTACAGACACTCACACTCCTCCAAGGCAGCTACACCCCATCTGTAAAGTGCACAGCCAGCTCTGCATCCCCGGGGAGAGGCAGCCAGCCCTGCTCACAATCCACTGTCAACTTGTTGGAACAACTAGAGGAGGCAGAACACAGCAAGGATTGAGAAACCACAGAGAGGAAGACTCTTGGCACAGGCATAGAAGAGTGGATATAGGAGCCATGCTGAGCCCCTTACACAAGAAACTTCTCCCTGTTACCTCCCTCAGCCTCAACTGTTCCAACATTTCTCTTAGAAGTTTGCAATCTTCAAATGATCTCAAAATTATGCTTAAAAATATATCTAAAATTACACCCAGAGTAATATTAATGTTCTTCATTTTATGCCTTTGTGCTCTCCTAGAGCACAGGAGCAAGTCCAGAGGAAACCACAAAGGTGATCAGAGAGCTGGAGCACCTCTGCTTTGGAGACAGGCTGAGAGCTATGGGTCACTGGGCTTGGAGAAGACAAAGCTTCAGAGAGACCCTTAGAGTCCCTTCCAGTATTTAAAGAGGCTACAAGAGATCTGGAGAGGGACTTCCTACAGAGGCAGATAGTGATAGGACAAGGGGAGAGTGTTTAAAGGACTAAAAGAGGGAAGAACAGATTTAGATTGGATGTTAGAAAGAAATTGTTCCCTATGAAGGTGGTGAGGCCCTGGCACACAGTGCCCAGAGAAGTTGTGGCTACCCCTGGATCCCTGGAAGTGCCCAAGGCCAGGTTGGATGGGGCTTGGAGCAGCCTGGGATAGTGAAAGGTGTCCCTGCCCATGGCAGGGGTCAGAATGAGATATCTTTAAGGTCCCTTCCAACCCAAACCATTCCATCATTCTGTGACAGCACGGTGGGTTGTACAGAGGAAGTCTCTGCTAAGAGGTGACTGCTACACCCCAAGCAGCCAGCACCAAAGGCTGCTCACAGGGGGATGAGCCAAGGACACGATACATTGCAGAAAATGGAAAAGGATATTTGACATTTGCTGAAGGAACAACACTACGTTAAACTTGTACTGGCAGGGCCTTGAGATCCAAGTAGTTTTCTATTACTTCTCAGCCATGCTCGGCCGGTTTGTTTGATTTTTCCATCAGAATCCTGCAGCTCAGTTCACTTTACCAGAGGGGGAAGTTGCTGGGAAAGGGACTGAGAAACAAGAATCTGTCAAAGAGTTGTTTTATTTCCTACAGCACTGGCTGACTGACCAAAATCCTATAAAAAAAAAATAGAAAAGAAAAAAAGTCAAATTCAGGAAAAAGCCCTGAACGTGTCAAGGCTTTTGGAACAAATGGCACAATAGGTTTTTCCTGTAGCTATAGGCATGTATTTCTTCTTATTTTTTATTTATTTATTTAAGCCCCTGTAACACACCATTTCCCCCAAAGGGCTGCAGAGGTTCAAAGGCTTTGAGAGCACCAATAAATCATGACCACATAAATGTCCTGTAGTGAAGTTTGATTCTTATTTACCCGGGGTCTTTGGGCCAGTGCTCAGTCTGTGTTGGAGAAGGCAGATTTACTTCTCCTGAGATGCCCTCAATTCACAGAGTGCTCATCTTTCAAGCAGCACCGCTCCAGCCTCAGCTGCCAAAACACTTCTAGCTGCAAGTTTCCATCATTTGCTTTATCACACTTCCCTTTCCCCTCCCAGATACCGGTCTAAACTAAGTTATGTTTAGAAATACCTTGTGAGTGGCCAGACTGTGAGTCAATGAATCTCTGTAAATCACTGCCATATGCAGAAGAATTTCAGGCTTTAGTGAGCTTTCTCCTTAGGCCATCTCTAACCATGATTCCCTCTCTAAAATAATCCTTCGGACTGTGGCGTGTTGTATAGCATGTAGGAAACTCAGCACAGGTACAAGCAGGCTACAAGAGTGGGGCATAAGAAACAGAGCATTAGAAACAGGACAGAAACACTATTTTAGATGAACTGGATGCCCTGCTGCATAGCTAAGGTGCAGTTCTGTCCTGCAGGCAAGTAAAGACTCCACAGCAAGGATGATCTGCTCATCCAAGTCTAAGAGGAAAACAGGATCAGCAACAGGAACTCCAGCAGTTTGATTAAAGCAAGCACCTAATAGCGTAGCTGTTTCTTCACATTTTTTTCTGTTAGGTGACTTAATCTAACATTCATTCTCCAGTGTCAATGAATATTTACACCCAATCCACTTTGAAGTATCCTTTTTAATTATTCACAGTTAGTACAGCTGCAGGTATTCACTAGCAATTTGTGAACGGAGTCCATGTTAATTTTCTGGAAGCATTTTTCTGGAAGAATTTTTTCTGACAGGGAACAGAACCAACACCCAGAGAAGTAAATTAACCACTCACATGGCTTAAAACTAAAAGACCATAGATGCACATGATTTTTCAGATACGTTCATGGAAAAATAAGAACTAAAGACAACTAATTATAGCAAGACATTTTGCTATAGAACCCTAATTTTTTTGAGGCAAACAGAAAAAGTGTTCAAGTACCACAGAAACATCACAGTTCTGTGCATCATTCATCAGAGAGATATAAACTTGCCAGACCTATTAACCAAAAAACAACACTTTGATTCAGTGGAATGTGAGTGGGACATGTGTAGGTTCAATTGCAGTGGGAACGCACGTAGAGAATCTCATCCTCAGACAACAGCCTTGAACCCTGCAGGAATCTGCACAGCTCTGCTTTTAGGAAAGGCCTTTTGTCATTAATAGTTTGAAAGTGTCAAAGGGAAATGTTGGCAAAACCCCAGCAGCAGATTTGAGTTCATTCTGTAACCCGAAACACAGGTGGGTGAATTAATCTGCAACCAAGACCACTCTGCTCCACCCCATGCAAAAAAGCAAAGCCTAAATGGGGATCTAGCATGCTCTGAATTATATCTATTTGACTCTTATTTAATTTGCCTTAGCTTTTCCCACTCTCTTTTGTCTGGAGAGTGCAGAAGCTCCTGGCCGGAGGACCCGCTCTTTAGCTTATAAATTTAAGGTAACGCAAATGCATTTCCGGCAGTTTTTGTTAATGCCATAGTTGGTTGAGGGTTATTTTAATAAAGGCAGATAAACATTTGCCACGTAGTCATATCTTCCAAGGGTTTTGGTCAGGGTGGTACCCACAGTATCCTACGGTGTTTGTGTTGTGTGCTCTGGATGACAAGTTCATTGGAAAATGAACAAGAGCCCCTCTCCCAGCCACTGACAGCAAAAATCCATCTCCAACATAACAGACAGATATAATTGTTGTGCACCCTGTTAGACATGCCAAGTGATTGATACAATGCAAAAAGGAGCGGGGTGAAATTATGATGATCTATAAAGA
Organism: Ifrita kowaldi; assembly: GCA_013398055.1. Lineage (NCBI taxonomy): Eukaryota > Metazoa > Chordata > Aves > Passeriformes > Cinclosomatidae > Ifrita > Ifrita kowaldi. The sequence continues at coordinate 671,299 of VZRS01014431.1, forward strand.
TCTTTCTGGAACAGAGAAAGAGGAAGAGAATCATTCTTAATATGATTAATATTGCAGCAGAGAGGGGGAGAAAGGAAAGAGATGGGATTTGTTCCCTGCTATAACACTCTACTCCCAGGCAATACTGCTTAGCAGGAAAGCCTTCCAGCTGAGGGCTATGAAACAGTTATCACTGGTAGGTGATTAAGTTACTAATTCTTCAGGGAGAAGACATTTAGAGGCCCATATTAAAGGAGAGCGAGGCAAAATTACATTCCGTTTCAATTTAGTTTAGCAATTCTAGTGATTTAGTTAAATGAAAAGCAATTGTTCCAATTAATAGTATTGAATGTTATTCATCAAAAGTGTCAAAACAGCTGTGTTGGTGCATTAGTAACCTATTCTCTTGTCAGAGATATGGATAATTCCCCGGGATTGCACGAGGGAAATGGCAGAGCAGCCAGGAGCGTTCAGCGGAGCCGCACGTCCCGCAGCGTTAATGACTGCGGGGTCATGGAGCTGCTGTCAGGCTCCAGCGGCTCCACACCGGGGTGGAAAGGACAGCTGGGGTTCAGCAGGGCAGGGGATGTTCCTGAACACGTGAATCTGGCTTTCAGCCTTGCCAGTGCCATCCCACAAATGTCCTTCAGGACAGCCTGACAGGGCAGCACAGCCCCGCGCTACCGGCGAGGGCCGAGCAAAGGCAGCTGCTCCTCTCCTCCCCGTCCCACTTCCTTGGCCCACTCCTTCCTCAGGGTTTTGTGCAGGAAAGGGTGAGACCTGCACCTTGCTTTGCCTAGAGCTGGTGCAAGAACAATTAGGAAGCCAAGCCTCAGCAAGTGCCAAGCACCATTTTGATCCATGCTGAGTCCTCGGCAGGGACAGCAGCCCTGCAGCAGCTTTTCTCATGGAGCTCATTCATCAAAACAGTGATTAAGGAGCTAAGAGGAAAAGTTTGGACATAACCCCTGAATACAATGGGGTAATAAAACACAATGGTGCTGCTGGCCTGGGAATATGACACTCTGGCACAAGACAGAACCTTCTATTTTGGGATAAACAGACCCCGGTCTGAACATGGCTGAGGGCATCCTGGAGCTCATTAATCCATATGGGAATGACAGAGACAGGATAACAGGTCTGATAAGGGTTTCCTCCAGCCTTTTCCTCACACCATGCAGGCCCCTGCAGCCATCCCAGCTATCTCCACTCAATAAGGCTTTATACACTTCCTCCCACGACCCATAATTGCCATCCCAGTGCAGGCGGTACTATCGTCTTCCTTTCCTTTCAAATTTCCATAGCCTTTTTATGGGAGATTAGAAAATCCTGTCTTTTTTGGACTCTGTTTGTTTTCTCCAGGAGCTAAAGAAAAACAAGAGCATGCCATGTAGCTGAGTTGAAGGATAAGGGAAAAAAGGGTGCTAAGGGCCCAGCAGGAACCTGCTGCAGCTTGTGCTGCTCTTACCCAGGGCGATGCCTTTGCACTCCTCAGGAACGAGGCAAACCATGGCCCAGTCCCATCCCACAGGGCAGTGGTGAGATCCTCCAGGTCACACCACAAGACAAGAGTTGCAACAGCCTCGTGTGTCAAATGATGTGTCTGTTCTGTTTTAAAAGTAGTTCACAGATAAAAATCAATAAAAATGTGGGTACATTCAAAGAGAAATGGAGCCTCAGATACCTCAAGTGAAAGATAATTCTGCTTTTTCTCCCTGTCTCTGAAGGCAGCCTTCAGGCCACACTCACAGTCCAACCTTCCTCATGAAGGTGATGAGGCTTTGCAATGTGACTTTTCTTGCTTCCTCTTCCCTACCCCAACGACTGCCAAGGATCACAGCCCAGCATTACCCTGCTCTAATGCACACTGAAACAGCCAGGTGCTCTTGCTGAACACAAGCTAAAGTCAGTGCAGAGCATCACATCTTACCAGCACTGCTGTAATTGAAATGTTATTTAATGGGGAGAGGGAAATAATCTCTCTTCTATCTATGCAAGCCAAACAGTTTGTTATCACCTGCTCACGCTAAGAGGAGGAGTAAAGCTTGAGAAACCTGTAACTGCAAAAACCTTCCCCAGCCTTACACATAAAAATGTATAAATCAAGTATCCTCACTAGGTTTGGCACTCCACAAAATCCCCTTCAAGCCCTAGCCTGGAACTGTACCCTGCAGCTGCTTTTATCATAAGAGCTTGAAAGCACATAGAAAACAGCACCTTAACTCACGGGCCCTGAGTTTTGTTATGACCTCTGGTGCTTTGTGCCTCAGTAACGAGGCTGCTGAAATACAACTCCAAGCCAGAGCAATGAACTAAATCCCCCCATGCTGGTCCCAGCACAGGGGAGTGGACACACAGCAGGTCCGTGTTAAACTTCTGCAGAAGGTTGGAGAACACACACCTTAACTTCAGAGTGGTGGCCAGAAGAACAGAGAAGCGCAGTAGAGCCCTCCCCATGCTACAATTCAGGTTTTTGGCGTGAAAGAAGCTTCTTTTTGGCAACTCTTGTTCTCTCATTCCTGCTCGGGATGATAGGATTTTAAATGCCTGCAGGGCATAGAAGGTTACTGATAATAAAACTGCATTTTAATACACCAGAATAACTACAGCTATGCCTATTTTGGTGCATGTGGCTCCACCTTAGCTGTATTTCAAACATGCCACATAACATTTATTATGAAAAAGAATTAAAGAGCCCTTCATTAATTATTTGTATTACCATAGCACCTAAGGGCATTAATCACACATCAAGGCATCGTTCAGCAAACACTGCCAGAACACAGGCTGCCCAAAATCAAAATCCAGGGCAATGAAAAAGAAGCAACTGCACAGAAATGAAAGAAGGCACATGGTGCGGGAAGCACAGGGTGATGGCCTCAGTCAGCAGGAGAGACAGCAGAAAAAACCATGGCCTCTGCCATCAAATTACCTGTGCACAGCCCAGGTGAGGAAGGTTTTTAAGAGAGGCCAGGTGAGGATTAAGAGTCAATAATAAGTGATCAGAATACTGGAAGCCAAACCCAAGGAGAAGATGTGAAAGAAAGTGGGCAACTGGCAGCTGTTGTGGTGCAGAGCCCACAGAGACAAGACTGAGCAGTCAGGTACAGTTTGAGTCCAGTTATGGATCAACAGGACTCCTGGAAGATCCTTTCCAGCCCAGTCCTTTGACTTTACAACAGTTAAAAATTATTTTAAAATAGATAGGAAAGTCCTAACATCATGTTTGTTAAACAGCTCCAAACTTCAAATGTTTCATTACAAGTTAATACCAGCACTACCCCCTCACTCTGAGAAGCCAAGGCACAAATGCTCTGGGAGCTGCTCTTCACCCATGACAGACCCCCAGGCAAGGAATCAAAGCTTCAGCATTCCTCAAGATCATCATCTCCTGCCACAGTTAAACACCAGTAATAAACAAATACCAGCTTCTGATCATAAAACGGAGCTGAAGGCAGAAACAAAAGCTTAGAGTCTGCCTAGATGGTGATTAGGAGCTAATACACCAGGTAAGATTTTCCCAGCTCTTCAGTTCCTACATCAGCCCCAAGCTCAGTTCTAGCACGTGCCCAGCACAGGCTGGGAACAGCCACTCCTTCCTAACCATCATTTTGACTCTTCCTACCCCATCTCTTGGAAAATGGGATGTGTCCTCACGTAAAAGGTGGTGATTGGGGAGAACAGATGTATGCTGTGAAGTGAGCTGAGCAGCAAATAAAGCTGATTCCTCCTACCCACACAAGGTTTTGAGATTTTGGTGCATTAAATAAAAACAAATTTATGTCTGAAAAGCCACTGTTGTACTTCACATGCCACATTTTCCTCCCAAGGGGAGGCTCTTGCATTAAACTATAGGGTAGAACAGAACAATTGCTGCACACAGAGGTAACAGTGAAACATGAAATTATTGTAATATAGCACGGTGCCATAATATGAATTAAACTACTGTATTTCCCAGCTGTAGCTTTCTTAAACTCCTATTTCACTTTGTCACTGCTGTTTGGTTTGTTTCAAAATAAAAACAGGCTTATACACAGCTGAATAATTAAAAGTGTTGTCTTCATTAAAGGAAAAAACAAAACAAACAAACAAAAAAAACCCACACAAATCACCCCACTCCCCTGGGGAGAAAAAAAAAAAAAATCAAATATAAAACCAGACCAACTTCCCATTTGAAACCTGAAAGAACTGTTCTCCCAAACCTGACTGTGCAGGAATGTGGCTAATACAGAAATGATTTTTTTTTTTTAAATTATTTAGGTGCATTCTCAGAAGTTAATCAACTAATCTCCTTCTTGATTTCCTAAACTAAGAAAAGGCCAGATGTAGTAATCTATTACAGACATGATATAATTGTACTGTAATCATAACAGAACAATATCTGCACATATGCTTTTGTTAAGCACAGGGCACAGCCTGACACTACTCATTAAGAAACAAATGGAACATTCAACCACGGCTTTCATTTGATCTTACAAAGATAAGCCTCGGTATTGTTATTCCAGATTTTGTGTGTGTGTGCAGGACACAAAAGCATTCTCTCTCACGATTAAAAAAATATACAAAACCAAAGCAAACTGGCCTACACGGGACAATTGACCAGTAGAACAGTATATTCTGCTATTATCACCCTGCAATAACTTAAAAGGCACTCCAAGCACAGAATTAACACCAAAAAGCAATCCTAAAGCAGTTATCTCACCCTACTATAGCCTTGCTGGCCATTTTTCTTATGCAGAACATTTTTCACTATCACATCCCAATGGTATTTTACACAGCATCATACTCACTGCTATTGTAACTTGAACCTTGTCTATGCCCTGTGTATGAAGACGTCTCAGCACAACTAGTAGCTCTACCAGAAAGGGAAATATCAAACAAGCAGCTAGTGTTGCTTTAGAACTTTCTGAAGGGTGAGCCTGGCAGAAGAGCAGTTAAAAAACAGCAATGTGAAATTGCACATGATACAGCACAGTGATGCTGCTGCATTATAAATAATGCTGAGGGATTCATTATTTATATGTCTAATATTGGGCTCGCTTATGAAGAAAGCTCCTTTCTGCAGTTTGTCTCCAATAGTAATGGGCAGACAGGATCACACAGCAGAGATCAGAAGGAGACATGGCAATTCACGGAAATTTGGGAGGCAAAACACAGAAAAACGTTGAGTGGAGCACCCTATTGCATTTCCTAGGTTTAATAAGTTGGAAGTCTCAGGCTAGGAGCACACCTTTCATTCATTTAAACATTCAATAGGAAACAAAAAAAACCCAACTTGGATGTTTATTTGAGCCTTCTCCCAAGTCTGTGTCCTTTAACAGCTGCAGGGCTGGCACGGAAATACTCCAAGATTTCTGGCACCTCCACGTCTGATCACCGTTTTAAACCAAAACTGGAGAAAGGCTCTGCCCCATAAAAGTGTTTAAATTGGCTCTTGCAAGAGGGTGGAGCCCCCAGCCCCACAGCGAGCTCAGTCTTGTAGCACACTCATTTTCTGTTGCTGTGCTGAACACATCCCTTTGCACAGATCCAGCAGGAGTGCTGCTGCTAAGAGCACCTCTTTCCCTCGCTGCACTGGAAACTCCACCAGCAATTTGCAAACAAGTGTAACCATGAGGACAAAAGCACAAATAAACCTGGTGGCTAGCCCAAGTCAGAGCACCAATGGGGCCAAATCCAATTTTTGGTACCACCAACACTTTTCCCTTCAGCAAAAAGTTACCAACTGTAGATAAATGCCTGTAACAAGCTCTTATCTGCCCCTTATCCCACTTGTTTTCCACAACTGATGGTAGGTATGCACCACAGCCACCTTTTCTTGGCATCAACACACAGAACTGAGGGATGGAGATAGATCCCAACCACCCGTGGGCACCACAGGGCAATAGATTTCTCTGGAGTTTGGGTGGACAACCAGACTGGTCTACAAAAAATAAATCAGTTCCAGTAGGTCAGAAACTGCTCTCAACAATGAGCACAGAGCTGTTGTGGAAGATAATGAGTCCCACCACTGTCTAATCCAGCCCAGGCAGGGCCTTGGGGGGAATTAAAGCACTCTTGTGCTTCGCTGTTGTTGTTGCTTCAGTCCAGCTTTACCTCAAAGGCAAACTGGGCCTGTGCTTGGGACCATGGTGCTGACAGTCACATCAGCTCATCCTTACAGCTTTCTTTTGTTCTTGGAGTTGCAGAAGAAAAAAAAAAAAAGGCTTGAAGACTAGAATGGGACGATGATCCCAAAAGATAGCTGGTGGGTGCTTTTTTTTGAAGTACATTTCATGAAACCATTCACTCCAAACCCATTGTTTTGGAAACTCGCTTTCACAATCCTATGCTCCAAGGTCCCAGATTATCCAAATTCCACATATTACTGCTGAAAATGTTTTCTAATTCCATGTCTAACTGAACCAGCATCCAAAACCCACCCTATTAAAACCCAGTCAGAGTCCCAAAAATAAAGGTGAACAATGGGAAGGAAATGAGATTCTGCTCCAAGATTGAAGGTTATGTTCCAAGTCCAAATATTTCTTATGCATCTTTCCAAAGCAGTGTTTAAGGACATCTAGTTACATTTTGATTCTCCCCTACAGGTGTTTTGCTGCCTCTTCACCTTGTTAACAAAGCATTTAAGGGCAGGATGTTCTCATCTCAGAGGCCACAGCAAAGGGCTCACAGCCTCTCCTTCCCACCTGATTCCTCACAGTATCACAGACGGGAAAAGTAATTGGCATCAGCCCATTTACATTCCTACAGCAATTTTTCCTGAATTCTTCCAGTTGATGGCCAAAACACCCCCCCCCCCCCCTAAACCCAGTGACAGGAGAAGC
>VZRS01014431.1:678286-761405 GCA_013398055.1 Ifrita kowaldi
CCTAAACCCAGTGACATGAGAAGCTCTGTGATCACTTTAAAGTGTTCTGGACTTTCCTAGCTGTGGGCAGAAGTTGAAGACACGGGCTGAGCACATCCTGCAGCCTCCAAACTGAAAGCAAATGAGTGATGCTCAGATTGTGTCACACTTAAATCAGAATCACAAGTCTTGGTTTGCATTTCCACACAATTGACTCCTTTAGCTTGGCATAGACAAACTGTCTTTTCCTGTTACAGGGCTTGTGAGAGGGATGAAGAGCTGACACCAACTTATCCCAGGATGTGAAGCTTGCCAGGAGTTCAGTTTTCACCCACAGATTCAGTTTTTTTAGTGCCCCTCCACTCGTGACAATCCTTGAGATGAGGAACTCCCCCTGGTGCAGAAAGCCCAAAGTCAAATCACATAATGGAACTTAAGTTTATGCTAAACAGAATTTCCAGATAAACTTATGCAGTCAAACCTACCCAGCACTGTTGATCCCAGTCCTCCACTTTGCTGTGCAATTTCAGACACAGCTTAAAGTAGAGAAGCCAAAAGAATCTAAAAATTAAAAACCACTTTCCCCATATTCCACTCAGCAGCTGTCATAGAGGAAATGCAAGTGGAGTGATTAATTCTTCCACTTATTCTGATGCAAGAGCATCAGCCTCTCAGATTTGGGCTTTATTACTATGCTCTGCCTCCCCAGGCCAATCGTAAGAGTCAAATTTTGACAAATTTCATACTGTGAGGCTTTTAAACAGTCAAATATTGCTTTATTATTTAGAACATCATTTTTCGGTTTTGTTTCCAGCTGTATGTAGTACTGAAGTTTGCATTAATGCCCTGCATTATATCATCCTTATCAGACAAGTTTCCAAAGTACAGCTGATTCTCCTTTTTGATTTTCTACAAGAGCTATTAAAAATGCTGACCAAAGAATATAGATTTTCATTAATATTTCCTCTTCTTTTGATCTGTTCCTTTGATTTACCTGACTCTACAATCCAAATAATCAGAGGAGTTCCTGTCTTTCATGCAACAAATGTAATGCCAAAATTTAATCAAGCCAAGGGTTTAAAGATGGGGGGAAAAAGAGGCAGTACATTTAAAGAGCTTTTCCTCACCCTGTCTCTCCAGATGGCTTTGGGAAAAGCAGACCCCAAGAAGAAGTACTAGTTAAGTGTCCAACAGTATTAGTGATTTCAGAGGACATTCTCTGCTTTGTAGGCATGAAAAACATTTCTGCAAACAGCAAAGCTGCTGAGGATGAGAATTTAGATTGAGATGGAGACAACCTTTTTCTTTTGGCAGGGGAAAACAAGGTGTTGCTCTAGCATTTTCTCCACGCTATCTCCTGCTTCAGTTCAGTTTTCTCTGCTAGCTTAAGCAGTTGATATCTTCTCAGGACATCCAGTTGACTGTATACTTGTTTTTCTACCCTGCTTTGGCATAAGGTTGCTGTCCTTATTCCTTTTGGTATTGTTCCTGCACAGGAAGGCAGGAAAATATGTTTCCAGGCTCCTAATATATGTTTGTTTTCCCTTATTGTTGTTCATTCTGTTTACACAGTCGTTGTTTTCCTTCATCTCTGAGGATGAAATTTAAACTCTCTCCTAAGAAGAGAGAGATTTCAGGGAGTGGAAAATACAAAGACAGAGTAATGGAGCAAACACAGACTTTGCTTTCAGCACTCTTGAGGAGTCAACCTTGACCCCAAGATGCCCAAACAAGCTGCAAGTGTAAAATGTGCACTTTTGGATTAAGCCCAAATGCTCTTGTTTTTATACTATTTTTACATTAGGGAATGAGGGAACAGATGTGGTTCAGAGCAGTGAACCACTGTGCTGCAATCACTCCAGTGCCATTAAATCACCATCAGAACAGCTTTGTTCAGGAGTCCTTCACAGTTGTTCCATGTGATTGCTGCTCCAGCCCAGCTCCAACACACACCTCAAATATACAGATAACTCAGAAATCAGAGAATTTGTAATTCACCACCCTCTGTCTCAGAGTCAAAATTACTCAGGGGTCCCTTAAAAAAAACCAAAACCCTACAGGTTGGTGAAAGCAGCCATTATCTGTGTGTTGGCAATAGTTGCTTGTAGATGCATTTGTAGATCTGTAGTTAATCAGCTTTTTTCCACATTTCCACTATTAACTTGGTGATGCAATAATTTGTATATGCAAATGATGGGGATATTTGCATAAGCAAAGTTCTAACCAGTCCAAGGACAGGGGTATGGTAACTAACATAGAAGCTTGGGTGATGTATTCAGTCAAATAAAGGAAATCTGCAGCTTTTCAAAAAAGGGTCAGAATGGCTTCCAGTCAGCTAAACAACAAACTAATCAGCTTTTCTGATAGAAAGAAGAAAGAGACTCCTTCCAGGTTTTCTTGTGAAATCAAACAAAGAAGTTCCTACCTACATAAAAATGGGAATAAAGTGAATAGATCTGAAGGTTCCTAATCCCCACAAATTGTTACCACATCACCCCTTTCGGTGAAAGCCTTGAAGCCTCACCCTTCAAGCAAACACACTTGTTTTCTTCACAGAAAAGGGGTACCAAGGAAACTTCCCTGTCTGACCATCCAGGAGCCACTTTGCAGCCACACTCAGAGCACCTGCACTGGGCCTGAGGTCCCCTCAGAGCTCCACAGCCCAACACCTACAGTCAACAACCAGCTTGACCACAGGTTTCCCAGAGCAGTCTCAGACACCTTGATCCTTAAAATAATTTAATCACGGTGCAATAACAAAATAACAGCTTGAGATGCCTCTGGTCAGGGACACCAGACAGAGGAAACCATGGGGTTTTATACCCTCACAGTCCAGGGGTACCAAATTCTGGAGCCTTCAGCACCTCCCTCCACTGGCTGTGCCACACATCTGTGTCCCTGAGTGTCCCTCCCTGGCTGTGCCACACATCTGTGTCCCTGTCCCTGAGTGTCCCTCCCCTGGCTGTGCCACAGGGCCCTGTGCCCCTTTTTTGTGAGAAGGGTCAGCAGTTCTGCCTCTTGCCTGGGATTCCCACCCACAGCCCAACCTGCAGCTCCTCTGCAGCTGCATCCTGGGTCCCCTGCACTGGATGGATTCCTCAACAGGGACAACAGGCCTTTCCTTCCCCAGTTTCCCCTCAAGGAAACATCTGGAAAGGGCCATCATCTCCCCTCCACAGAGCTGCTGGCTGCCCCAGTTGCACCAGTGCCACAACTGGGATTCCCCTCACAGGACCAGCTCACCCCAACAGCCATTTCACTCAGCATCCTCCATGTCCTTTGTTCTTACAAGGGATGACCTCATCTCAGACCAACTCCAACTGTTTTCCACGGTGACATAATTTCCATACCTAATTCCATATGGTCAGAGCAACGTTTGAACATGAATAACCTGAAGCCTAAAAACCACAGAAAGGGACCCACTTCCCTGGATGACTTCATAGGTGACCTCTATTGGTCAGGGGCCTTCCCCCCCATCCCACCACAGCCTTTTGTCTAAAAGCAGAAACAGCTTTTAATCTCCTATTAAAATTATGCAATAATGAGCCCACAGGTTGTTCCAGAGACATCCAGAAAGATCCCTGAACCGCCAGTAAAATTCTAGGAATCAATGGCCAGCTCAGGAAGGCAAAGAAGGAAACATAAAAGAAAAATACTCCTCTGAGCATACCATTATTGTTAAATATCACCGTTCCAAACGTAAGAGATAAATTTTCGAGTGTTACAGCAGGTCTCAGAACCCTATTAATAGAAATTAGAGAGAAGTCTAATAGAAAAAGACAGAGAGGAAGACATTCTCTCCACTGCTCCCTGGGGAAGGTGAGAAAAGACTGAAAGATGACACTTTATCTCTTCTAATTCTCATGGGACCCATAATCACAGCATTCATTCAGCAAATAATAATAATAAATATGGTCTGAATCGACTCCAGCTATTTCAGCTTTAATAAATGGGTTGAAATAGAGGCAAATTCAGATACAGAGAGCATCTTTTCAATAAAATCTGAGAGGGTTATTAATAACATTAATGGAGTACCCTGCTGTCTCCATTTTGTTAATAGTTGCCTTGTTCTCCCCCAGTCCATTCCCCACTCCCATGCACAGACACAGACAAACACACTCACTTTTTCCTCCAGTGATGACAAATTCAGACTGTCAGCTTTCTGCTGGCAATGCATCCCAAGAATTAGTCAAATTTGACATGATTTTATTGTTTTATGGGAACTGCCAACAGGGATTTTTCTGCCTGAAGTACATTTATAGCCTAGTTCAAATCAGATCCTGGCTTGGTTCATGGACACAAAGAGGATAAGCCAGGAAACCTGCAGCTCCTCAAGGACAAAAAAACTTATGGCTGTGATGGGATGCTTAGAGCCTTCCCCCAGGTAACTCTGTGCCTTTGTTTTCATTTGTCCCTCACTTTCAGGACAGCTTTTCCTTTCAGCTTTTTGTTCCCCTATCAGGGAATCATCCCCAGTGCACAGACACAGTATTTGGGCTGCTGGTCCAAACCCAGACCTTCAAACTCTGAAAATCCTTGCACACAGTTTCAGAAGAGCTAAAAATCTGTCAGCAGAGGAACAAGTGCAAGCACGTGGATTTGCCTCAACTGTCCAGTTTTATTCTAAAGGGAGAGTTTAAAAAGATTTTCCTTTTATTTTTTTCTCCCTCATCCCCCTTTTTGATGAAATAAAGTCTGACCTCTCTCCCACCATACCCCATGAAAAAACAGCTATTGACTCCAGTTGTACAGGACTGAGTGCTCCTGATAATTTAAAATTCATCCTTATTTATCCCATTTCACATCAGCCCTAAGCAGTGTTTTCCAAATGTCAGGTTTTTACAGACTTAATGAGATTAAAAAAACATGTTCCTTTCCCTTTGCATTTTATGCTTTCAGCTGTGACTTCCATAAAATCACTTTGGTTAGCAAATGAGATGGCCATATAATTAAAGAAAAAAATGTATCCCATTCTCCTAGTCCCCAACTATAGATAGGGGAAAGAGCAGTCAGAGCCAAAGTGTTTTATATCACAGCACTTCCCTTGCAAGGAGACCAAAAAAAAAAAAGAAAAAGAAAAGAAGAGAAATAGAATTACAGAGTTGCAGAGAAATGAAATGTTTGAACAGAAAATAATTTCCCTAACTTATAGCCTGGAGGCATAACCTGTCATAGCTCTGCATGAATTGAACAGTCAGGGAGTTCAAGTTTTTTGCAGCTTGCCATAAACTAATATGCTCCGTCATATCATCCTCAGGAGACAGAGATTTGAAGGAGCCACTGTATTTAAAACAGCAAAAGTGATTCTAGGGCTTAATAGAATTAGAGGGAACCATCAGAAGCCAAACACCGATGGAGACTAGATGGAAGGTGACAAAAAAATTCCCAAACCACACACCACACTAAAGACAGAGAGCTAAGTGGTAATTCTATTTTAAGCTCTTCTAGAGACCATGGACTAATCAGCTCATATCCTACAAGAATTCCACTCTGTTTTACATACCTAAACCCAGAATAACTGACAGATTTCCACATGAAACAGAGAGCATCATACTGTGATTCTCTCAGTGTGCTGGGTCAGCCTCAGAGGCTGCTGCAGGAGAGGAGAGCCCCACAGCAGGCACTGCCTTCTGAAAGGGGGAATAGCAGAGCTAAGGAAAACTCTCAAGGAAGAAATGAACTACTTTAAAATCTGCATTGAACAGATGAGGCAAGATTCTCTTCTTACATCTGCAGTCTCTTCTCCCTTGATCTTTATAGGCTTACTCTGGTCTGAAATCAATGCAGAAAGCACAGTAAGGTGCAAGTCCTGGAGGCTACTCCACAAACAAGACACAGCTGAACAAAATAAGGATTTTTCCTAAGATATTCTCTGTCCTCCTGCCTCATCAGGACTATACATATCTGTGGAGTAGATGCTGTCCTAAATGCTGCTCTCTGAACTGCTCGTGGGTCAGAACCAAAGCACAAGCCCTGCCAGGGACAGAGGCTGGGTTATGGATTGACTGCTCCTGCCTGGAAAAGGGCAGAGTAGAAGGAAAACACTGAATAACCTCCAAATGGCAAGAGGAGGTTTGTTACCCATTCTGAGACCAAAAATACTTCTCTATTTTTCCACTATATTACACTATGAAAAGTTCCCCCATTAAGAAAGCAAGTCTATACTGGGAAACCCTTAGAAGAAAGTCGGAGCTGACCTGGTGCCAGACCTTCTCTCTGCCTTTATTGGCTCAGCTTGCTCTTCCTATGCTTCTATGGCACAAATTCCCCTTCACCAGGATTTGTTCTAAACTATCACAGTTCAGGTCTCAAATTGCTACTGGTATCCAAACCCCTGAGGGACCCAAGTGCTCTCTCCTGGAGCAGCAAATATTTGCCCTCCCTACCCCAAACAGTGACACATCCTCCTCAGAGAGAAATAAAGTCTTTTTCCATGCAAGATCCCACTCTGTTTCCCCTTTACAGAAAGCCCACACTGGTCCTATCCTGACCCAAACCCACAGGTTCCCAGCCCGGGACTCTGCATGAGACACAGTCTGCAATAAAAGCAGTGCCTCTGGCACACCTGAATGCACCTTACTTGCATGGGGGAATGGGTGCACAGCTCTGGATTACCTATAACCCACAGGTGCTTTCCTTTCCCATCTCCACCGGGAGATGGAGTTAACTTCATTGCTTTTAGCTGAGGTAAGGTTCAAGTTAGCAGCTGGGACAATTTGCTGAAGGCCAGAGGGAAGATTTAAGTAGATCTGCAAACTGCACCCACACCTTCCAGTGCTCCTCTGGCATCCTCCCACTGGATCTTATTTTCTCTCCACCAAGAGTGCTTCCTCAAAAGGGGAAAACATCAAGAAATCAGCATTCAGAGGCAAGGCTGGGAGAAAACCCCAGGAGCTGCACTCACACCAACAACTGCCCCCACAACCCCTGTGCTGGCTTTGCCCATTTACCCCTCGGAACAAAGGGACGACACCCACGGTGTGACCTGCTGGGAGCAGGGGCTTCTCCAAAGCACTCCGCCTGACCTCGGGGTAATGAACAGAATTAATATGGCAAAGCCTCTAACACGGCACCACTTCCCAGCAGCACAGCCACAGCCTCTAATTGATTAGTCCATAAAAATCTGTGCACTAAATTGAAAGGAGCTGCACTAATTCTCTTTTATGTTAAATTTCTGTCTTTCTCCTTTATCGAATCCTTCGTCGAATGTCCCTTTTGCTGCCTATTGTGGGCTTGCTCTGGGCCTGTTTTCCTCTTGCCCAGATTAAGTACCTAATCAAAATCTTGTCTCCCTTAATGGCATAAAATTGAAAGATAGATATTGCACTTTACACAGCTGATTAAACACTAGAATGTGGCTAAATGCTTTACAGGGCTTGTTACATTAACTAACTCTGTCATCTGCCAGCTATCTTATAATTGCATATGCTCATGTTGCCACTGGTGAAGCCAAGGTAAGATTTCTTTTCCCTCCATTACCTCTTTCCAGTCTCCCTCCCTCCACATTGCCACCCATGAGCTGTGTGGCAGTGAGGAGCTCAGAACTCCCCTGCTACAACCACCTGAAGAACTGTCTGATGCTGGTTGACTGTAATTTTCTCTATGTTCACCTGTCAGTCACTGGTTTGGGGCCAGCTGAAGTGACTAATGTGATGGAAAGGGACAGTAAATATACACTTTATTTCTGAAGGAAACAATCCTGCTCACAGTTCTTGTCTTGTCAGCTTTAATGTTAGATACCTTGTTCCATAAGGCTAGAGAAAGCAAAGATAGAAGAAAAACCAAAAGTGTTTACACTACTTTGTATAAGAACATATTTTAAAAATTCTGAACTTCCCACTGAGTCATCAAAGCAGGATCTCGTGTAGGCATCCAATGCTGCACATCTTGGCTTTTTTCTTACACGGCAGTAATGATGCAGATGGACTTTCTGGAAGACTTACAAGTCTGTCCCTGTTGGTTTGCCTTTCAGAGGAGAGTTTCACCTTCTGCAAGGCATTCCCAGAGAATGACCCCTAAACACAATCTTCAACTAGATTGCTTCGAGAAAGAAACGAACAAACCAACACAGAAAAGCTATTCCAGAAATCTTCTTGAAAGAAAGAAAAGCAGTAGAGATTCCGTTAAATATTCTTAGGAATTGTTAACAATTGAAATATTGATCAGAGCTTATATTTTGTTTAAAGATGCAGACCATGTTGCCAAATACTCTGCAGGTAAGATGTGTTGTCTTTGTCATCCACACACCCAGAAATTTTAGAAACACACCTGCTCCTTTGCACAAATATTTCTACATAGATTGCTTTAAAGTAATTGCCCAAACACTCCTCCCTTTTAATACAGAAAATAGACTGCACATTACACCCAGCCTGTAAAATGCGGAAAGCTGGTTCAGTTCACGTGCATTTCTTCCTGACCCCAATCTTTTACAGAGAATCTATTTGTTAAGCAATAAAATAACTCATCATCCATCTCTGGTCCATATATTACCCTAAAAACCTCTTATTTCCAAATTCCATCGCAGAAGGTGCTAAAAGTCTCTTTTTGCTACCTTCTTCCTAATTCTGCACTTTATTACACAAAAGAAGCAGGACTCCAGCCAGGCAAGGAGGCTCTGTCTGGGAGTCAGTACCTCTCTGAGGGACTGTGTTCACAGCCAACTAATAAAGCTACCACTAAGCTTTGCCCTAAAAATACCCAAAGGCCCAATTTTCTTCCCGTGGGCTCAGCAATAAGGCTTTACTGGGTGACTTCTCCCTCCCCAAGTTACATGGGAGCTAAATCAAGCTGAGCTGAAGAAGACATTACTGTTCCACCAGCAATTAATAATCAATTAATTGTTTTCTTATCCCACCAGGATTCTGCACCTTCCCATCTTCCATTCGTCGGTTCCCTCCTGAAACCACACAAATTAGTTCATTGTACCATTGTTAATGGCTCATAAAAGCTTACTAGAGGCTATTATGAAATCTTTACTAAGTGCTCATTTTTAAATATTCATGAAGGCACAATATATACTTTAATAAGACATGTTGCAAGGTACAAAACAGAACCCTGCACTAAACATTAAGGTCCCAGGCAAGATTCATTTGAAAGGAAGATACCCACAGAAAAAAGGCACCCACAGCTCTCTCCTAATCTTCCTTTTTCTTGATCTAGGAGGTAATCTTGCCAAATCCTTTTGCCTGTAGTTTCACACTTATTAAAATTCTTTGGTTTAAGCTAACATACCAATTCCAAATTTCCTCCTGGAGGAGGAGACTGTTCCCCTTTATACGAAGATCAATATGCAACACTAGATAGCAAAACTCATTTGGCAGGTTTCAGGGAGAAGCAGTAATTTTGTTCAAGATTGATCTGCAGGTACCAAAAGTAGGTGGAAATTTACTCAGGAACCAGCTAAAACCCACCTCAAACTGGTCATTCAATACAGACAATTCTTTACCAGTAAGCATTTTCTAAACAGAAAAATGAATGGCTCCATGACCTGCCACACTATTTTCTGCTGCTGACTTTTGAGCTGGACCCACAATTTAGAGTGGTTCATGAAAGCAAGACCAAGTTTGACAATTTTGTCCTAGTGCTTAGTGGACATTTGGCCAAAGCCACATTCCCTTGGCAGTCCTGCAATTCAGCACAACTGTCAAAGCCCTTCCAGCGAGGCAGAGCAATCCAGCAGGATATTAAATCTACTCACAGAAGTACAGGATGAAGAACAAAGTTTTACCAGTTCTAAGCAACGCCATCAATCCCTCACTTTCAGGATCAGATTCACAAAGAAATACATTGAATCCTTTTATACCTATAAGCCCCAGTGCTCTGATCCCTGCCAAGCATCTGTTTATCCACTGGAGCAAGTTTGGGAGCCACAGAATTCCCATAATGTGCTCTCCAGCAGAGAACACCACCTGTACCAGTGTGCAACCAGAAATGTTCCATTCCAGGGCTGATGTGATGAGGTGCTAAACAGAACGGATGGGGTGAGTTACCAATGCCACGGCTCCCAAGGACCCCCCTGCTGCCAGCCAGCCAGAATAGAGCCATTGTGCCCTGCTCCACGAGGGCCTGGGTGGTCCCACCAGCCCCAATCTTGTTCCTCTTCCCAGAGCCTGAGCTGTTCTATCTGCTTAACTCTACCAACCCCCCTGCAGTGGGAGAAGGATGTGCTGACACTTGCTGAACTTCACACCCACCTTCCAGCATTGTTTCTTCTCTCCTTTCCCAAAAAAAGGACTCACAGCAGCTTGTGGAGGTCTGAAGGGGATGGGGAGGGCAGCACTGGGTAAGTGACCCCTGATAGAGGGGGAGAGCAACTGAGAAAAGCCCTATTCAGAGTTCTCCACTTTTTGCTTTTTTTTTGGCAAATGGTTTTCCAATACAGGAATATTTGGAGACAGTGTGCTCCTTCCAGGATCGCAAAAGATCCAAAGCAGCATCACTCAGTTGTGTTGAACATCTGCACTATGTGGAAAGCTGCTCCTAACCCAAAAGAGACAGCAGTTAGCAGGCTGGATCCATCAGTTTGCATCCTGTCTTCTCCCAAAGACCCTCCAGGCAGTGGGGGAACAGAGGAGGAATTGGACACAAACATCCCCTGTGAGGAGTAAGAGTGAAAAGCCATGGAAGGAAAGTCAAAGCAGGAAATCAGGAACTACAACTGTTTTCAATAGAACAGTCACCACGAGGTATCAGTGATGCTTGGAAATGCCTCACCAGCAGCACCCAAATGAGCTTTGAGCTGCTTAACTGGATGAGCAGGCTCTGATCTACCCTTCTGAGATGCTTCCTGGGTTTATTCATACGTAAACTAAAGTATGAGAAAGACATTACCAGGAAGAGCAAGATAATTCCATCACTTCAAACCTCTGCATCTTCTTAGCTGATCCTCCCTTCTCAATTCCCATTCTATTTCTCCCCAGGGACTGTTTGATTAAATATATGTGAATAAAAAGTATCCATTCCCTTTTGAACTAGGTTAAATTAACAGTGACCTGAATCAGACCCCACAGTCCTGACAGCAATTACTTATCAATGAATCATTATCCATCTCTGAATACACCTCCTTGCTCTTTCCAAATTTCTTTGACTTTATGTGTATGAAAGGGAAAAAAAAAAAGACACATTTGCAGAAATAATTCAACAAAGTCAGGATTTTGCCGGGGGTGTGGGATGGACGCAAGACAAAGAACAGACATTAGAGGAACAGAAAACTTTTACCATTTTCTCACCTCCTTTTACAATTTTCTTTACATTTCCAAAAGACAATCAGAAACAGAAAGTGATCTCAGATCCAAATGGAAACAAAGAACAAAAAATGTAAACTATTTTACTATGGCCACAGTTGCTATTTTAACACTCTATTTTCTTCTTTCCTGGTCATCGCATGCCATGAGGAAGTGAGCTCAAGCCTTGAGATGTAACTTTGGGTTTCTTAATTCTCATTCAGAGAAATGTTTTTCTGAGAATTTCTAAGATTCCTTCTTATTTGTGAACCACAGTGAACAACAAGATCTCTTGTACTTACTCTGGAATTTAAAGAAAGCTTTTCAAGCCAATGCCTATAACACAGATTAAAAAAATGCTATTATTGTACCTCTCATACAACCAGATTTTAGAGCTCAGGGCAGCCCAGTAGCAAGGCAGACACATCTTTAGAGCAAGCGGTTTCAGTGATTCCTCTCGGCTGGTGTCAGAGATTTGCTCAAGTGGAAATTAAAGTTCTTACTGCAGGACTTTGGAGTTGTTGTGCTCTAAACAACTAAGCTCCCACTTTACACACCAAAACAAGATCTATTCTTCAATCCCTGAATGAACCTGAAGCTGAAGACATTTGTTCCACTTGCCTACAGTAAAGGAACTGCAAATAACTACTTGTCTTTAAGGAATTTATGCAGCCACATTTAAAACATAATGGGGTTAACACCACCCCAAACTCTGACATTTACTTAAGCTTCCAGACAGATCTCCAGATAAGCAAGGCAGCCTGGACAGACTGGAACACTTCTGGTCATGAATCCCAGCTCACCAAAACTGGTTTATTTTGCAAGGAGTTTCCACTTGTGAGTAGTTCAAAGTGAACTGTTTTCATGGTCCCCACAATAGCAGCAGTTCAATGGCAAAGAGCAATGGCATGATTCAAAAAGCCACAATGAAGTGATAGTTTTAAAATACTGACAAGTTTTGGAAAAAATCCATTTCAGGTGGGATAGCCCCCAGAAAGGGCTATATCCAGGGCTATACCATCAACACTGGTCTCTGTTCCTGATTCAAAAGTAAAAGACCTTTGTGCTGTATCAAACGATGAGAGGGTGAACAAACCCTCCTTTCACACTCTTCCAACATCACTTAATCCCACTGACCTCACAAAATTGTTCTGTCTCCTTCATCCTGGACATGATCTCAGAAGTACACTGGGCATCGCTGAGTTTACTGATACATAAATATAGTTTGGTCCACCTATATAAATGAAGATTGGCAAAGCTACAGAAAATTGAAGGTTTGCAAACTGTCGTCATTTTGGGTTGTGTCTAGATTTCAATCGCATTAAAGCCTTTACATTTAGAATGATTTGGACATAAGATTCTCTGTTTTGTCCATCTATAAATGCCAGACAACCATCATCCAAAAAAGAAAGTGAGTAAATAAATAAATAATTCATATAACCAGAATTTAACCATAATGAATTCAATCCCTTTTTACTGTAAAGGGAAAGTTATGCTTGCAGGCATAGTTTGGGCCTTGTTTTTAAATGCAGAGAATAGTAAAATAGATGCAATGTTTATGAATTATTAAAACCTGCACAAGGATTTCTTTTCCTCTTCCACAGCTTCTTGTTTAATCCTTGTTCATTGTTGGGGGCTCTGGGGATGACTGACATTTAACATATCTCTGCTGTGCCTCCTTACCCACTGACATGGGGGGAGAGAGAACCACACATGCACACAAGCATTTGCTGATTACAAATGTTCCAAACTTTCCTTTCTCCTCACTCCCCATGTCCCCTGAACCAAGTCCCTTGCAAAGGGAAGACAGAAACATTCCCATCTGGAAGAGTGTCCCAATAGCATCACCTCATCTGTTATGTGAAGAAGAACTTTTCTCACTTTGCAAGTAACAGATATTAAGGATTAACAAACTTGGGTTTTGGTGTTTTTTGGTTTTTTTTTTTTAATAAAGTAGTATCCTGATTTTGTAGATGCTGTGGTATAAGGGGGTAGGTTTTGATGTAATGGTACTATTTTTTCTTAAGAAGAAAAGATAGTTTAGGGGGTATATTTAGGAACAGGGATTTAGAGATATGCAACCTGAAAATATTTGAGCATCCCATCATGTACCAGTCTTCAGCACACAAAAGGATCCCCACGGAGTGCTGGCAGCATTAGCCACTCCATTATTCCCTGGACATTTACAGCATCAGCTGCTATATAAAACCTATTTCCTATTTTCACAGGGAACAAGAAGAACAAAAATCCAGGCACAAATTAATCACACTGTCTCATATGGAGAATGCTGAAACAATGGTTAATTCACTATGAGCAGCCTCATTACAGCAATGATGGTCTGGGTATAAATGCCAGACAAGGTTCCAGGTGGAACAACTGATCCAAGCAAAGGGAAAAGAGTCAAGGTTGAGACCTCCTGTCCAAAACTGGCTGGTTATTCCCAGCTCCCTCTATATCAAACACACTGGTCAGAAGGTATCACCTTCCTTGATAAAGCCTGCCTTGCTCTAAACACCACAGAACAGAGAAGGATGAGGAATCCAAAACAGCAGCATTCCAGCAGCAATATAATTTTCCAGAAAGGGATTTAACAGATTTCGAAGTTTGAGACTAATTCAGAATATCGGAGGCATTGAGGAGTTAAGAGCAACAAAAGAAGAATTTGGAGAAAGTAGGGCCCACAGTAGACTACCCATGTCCATTAGTACATCCCTAACTAATGTGTCAATGATGCAGAGTTTCTTTAAAAAGCTTGATGTCAACCCTTTGCCTGTAGACTGTGCAAGGTCTACCTACCTCAGTCCGAGTGTGAGCACAAATTGTGAGCCTGATAAAGTCCGTGGTAAACCATGTATTTATGGAGGCACACTTTTAATCAGACTGCAAAATGAGGCTTGAAAGTTTGTGCTGAGAAACAAACATAAGCATCAGAATTAAAAACAAAGATGACACAACAGGAAATGCTTGTGAGCCACTGCAGCTCTTGTGCTCCAACCAAACCTGGTTTTCACCAGTGACAGAGGGGGTTTGTACCTTCGTTTTCAGAAAACGAACCAAGCATGAAAGTACAAAACACCAAATGGGCAGAGAGGGAATGACAACTTTAGACAATGAAGATTAACTGGATTTTTCATTAAATTAAGACAGGATCCAAAAAGTTCCCTATATGAGTTGTTCCTGTATCTCAGGGTTACAGTTCTGACACTGATGCAGCGCCTGCACTAAGGGAGGCTGCTGGGGTTGTTTGGGCTTCCACTGGTTGGACTGAGTTTCACGCTTGCTGCTTATAGCAGAACACAAATATAGGAGGGAGATGCAAGAGCTGCAGCTCAAACCCTCCTGCATGGTGTCACAGCCTGTATTGATACACTAAATCAAGAATAATTTTATCTCAAGTTACAGAATATTATGCCAAGCTGAAATATTTAAGGAGATGTAAGCCTTACTTGACCACTATTTTCAGGAGTACTCAAAACTATTAGTTCAATAAAAGAATAAAACTCTCAAATCTATTCTTGCCCTGAACATCTCTAAGCTTACTGCAGCTCCACCCCTGCATAATCAAGCTACTAACAGTTTTGTTGTATTTCTACGTCATTTATACCATTTTCATTTTCCCTTTCTTATTTCTCCTCCCTAATCACCAACAAATCCATCTCTGTACATAAACACACTTTATCACCGTGTTATCCGTGGCAAATGGCAGTAAAATAAAACACATCCGCCTTGCAAATGAGAAATGGAAAAAAGCTTGCCATGGTTTTAATGAAACTGTGTATGTGTGACATTCCATTGTGTAAAAGCAACTATTTAACTGTACACTAGAGAGGTTTAACAGACAACATGTCTGTACTAAAATGTTCAAGATTACTGGGTATTCCAATGGAAACTTCTTTCCAGTCTCCCCAAAAGATATTATATTTAAGTGTTCTTTTAATTTAGTTCATTTTTACCCCTGTTAAGAGCATTGTTTTTCCAAAAAAAATTCCACCACCATTCTTCTGCACGTTTAAACTGCAGCCAGAAAGCTTTTGTTTCCCTGTGTTTATTAATAAGCTCTCTCTTTAAATCTACTCTGCTGTGCTCTACAAATTGTAGCGAGCATACAAATGAGACACAAAGCAGCTGCCAAGTGCGTAAGTAAAGCTTGGCCTGGCCAGTAATAAACAAAAACTATTTAATCCTCCTTAACACTTTGCAATCTATGCAAAAAATATTTATAGGAGCAACATCTAACCCAAAATTTATCAGATAAAGTTTTGACAGTTAAAGAAGAGAGATGCAGAAGAGATCAATATTTTCCTTAGCTAACATAATCTATTTGTGAGTTGCTGGGGATTGTTGATCAAGATTTTTCAACCTAAATTTATCCATCACAACACAAACTTTTGTGAGATCCAACTGTATTTACAGAAACAGTTTTTAGAGTAACAACTTTCTTACAACTAAATGCAAATACTCCCTAAAGGGTCTTCCCAGAATTCCCACTCAAAAAAGTACAGAAAAAAGTGGGAAAAAGCCCCACCACCACAACAAACCACTGTATTATGGTTTAAGGAGGATGATGCTCCACAAAAGCAAGGGGTTTAATTCTGAAATAAGTGTACAAAAATTTGCATCTTCTAAATTTATCAACACAAAATAACCTGATCAGTTGACTGAATTTCTTCTCTCAAAACAGAAAACAAAATGCCATTTCCAAGCTGACATTTCATTCAGATGCAAAAAGAGAAAGAAACCCTTAAGCATTCTAAATGTTCACTGTAAAGACATGGCTTTCTCTTTACCTCACGTTATATACCTTGGAAAGCAAAGAGGAGTTGTGAGTAAATCGAGTCAGTAAATGCAAAATGATCTGACGCTTAAGGAGGGAGCATTGGGTCACATTCTGGCTTTCTGCAGTGAAATAAACCTCCCAAAGAGTAAACTGGGCACATCAAAAACTTACACATTTCAAACATTTAACAAAAATAAATAAACATCCTGCTGTAACTCTTACCCAGTTAAGTGTTTTAAACTTAATTTCCTGTGTGACTGTACTCTGGCCATCACCTTGGGCAAACAGTCAGCACAGAGCAGTCCAGTGACAGGTTCAACCCTCAGCTGAGCTGAGGTGTGAGCTTATTTACTGCTTTTTTCTCTTCTGGTAAAGAAGACTGATATAGGAAATTGCACAATCTACTTCTTTACCTTACCAAAAAAAAAAAAAATCCCAAAAAAACATACATTTCTTTTCTGAGAACTAGCACCATCGCACCTGTAAAGGCACAGTCTCAGTCTCTCATGCCACACAGTACTTGGAAAAGGATTCACCACCAAAGGAGTGGGGTCTGCTGCCTGCCTCTCCTCCAGGCATCTCATATCACCTCTCATAAACTCTAGGCAGCTCACAAACCTACAGTGCTTCACCAGACTGAGCGTGTTATTTCCCCAGCCAGCTCCAAGTGAAGCATTTGTGTTACAGACCAATTTTTTTGCCACAGTTTCTCTTCTCAAACAGAGCAAAAGCTTCCCAGGGCTATTGCTTTCAATTGGGAGGGAAAAAAATGAACAGCCCTGAAACAGAATCCACCAAGGATTCATTCGTGGTGGCACAATAGCAAAAAAAAAGGGAAACAAAACCCCACAAAAACAGCATTTCTGTTGCCTCCACAGATCCCCCTTTATTTGCCTAAATCCATCTCTATGAGATGTTGTGCATTGCTGTGCTACTTGCACACCTCCTAAGTCCAGGTTTATTTTGGCTGGGTTTTGCAGTGTCCCATGAAATGTCACTGGTGTTAACTCTGCAGCAAGTTCTGCTTTATCAGAAAGCATCCTTGCCATGTAATTTCTGTGAGAAGGAAGAATTTGTAGCCATCTATGAACCAGCTTGAATAACTGGAAAGGAAACCATCCAAATGTGGCCCCACCTACTGCTGACAAGTAACCTGTGGACTTCTCCCCTGTTCTTCAGCTCTTATTTTACAGTTCACAGGTGATTTGGAGCAAGCTTTGCAGCTCACTTCATGACTGGGAACAGTTTTTATTATCTTATCCTAGGGTTCCGTGTGACACACTACTTCAATCCTTTCTTTGGTGGGAACCTGGTCAGCAGAATTACAGCCAGTATGTGATGAGCAGAAAACACTAACGTTTGCCCAAGCATTGCCATTGCTGGCACGCAAAAACAAGTCTTTGTAGATACAAGAGCCACCTAAGAACTGCAACAACAAAATTATCTTCTAATCTTTTCCAGAAAAGATACCATAGCATTAAAGTCAGCAGTCTGGGATGTTTCTCTTCCTGGTGGGTGTGTGTCCACAACCTGAGGTTTCCTCACGGCTGTTGGACATCACCGTGCACCAACTGTCCATCAAAAACCCCACCCTCAGTCATCCTCAAAGCATGAGAGATGCTAAAGCTCACTTGTCAACTGACTATTTGGTGTTTGCGGTTGGATTTGTCCTCACACAATAATTTTCACCCTAATTAAGACTTCTGGGTGAATCCCCCATACAAATAAAATTAATTTGGAAAGAGTAAATACAGAGGAACAAATCACAGTCCAAGTGCACAGTCTCTTGGAGCCTGTGAGACTGCAGAATCTTGCTTGCAGATCGTCTCAGCCAGCTCTAATCATTTATTTAAAAAGAGACTAACAGAATAGTCTGTCCTGGAGGATGAAAGCATATGTTAGTCTCAGCGTGGATTCCTTTAGGAGGGCAGCATAATTATCACATTCAGCACTACCGTAACTCAAACCTACTCCTTCATCTTCTCTCTCTAAATACCAAGTGAAGTGCGTATAAATAATTTGACTGCACAAAATGCAGCTCTCCCCACTGAATTGTCAGCCAGGCAAGTCAGTCAAAATCAGCTGGACAAAGGACTGACTGGATGGCCCCAGCACAGGGGGCCAGTTACAGCTGCTCTGCTCACGTCCGTGCTAGCAACACCTCTGACTTTTGGTTTTGCTTGGGGATTTTTGGGGTGTGGTGCGGTTTGATGCTCTGTTGAGGATTTTCTGATTTTTGGTTGCTTTGGTTGGTTGGTTTTGAGGGCATTTTTTTGTTTGTTTTTAAACCAAGGAGTCTTCATCATAGCACAGAACAGGTCAGACTGCCATCCTCTGTCAGTAGCTTTGGGAACTCTAGGGATCATGCTGACATCTGTGAAGTCCAGGCAGAACCCATGTGTAACCTGTCCAGATGCTTTTGGGTTCTCCTACAGAGTCCAAGGTGGTGGTAGGCAAGTCGAGACAGTGTGAACTCTGCATATGGATATGAAGTGGCTTCCTTAGCTCAGGGAAAGCAAGAACCAGACACAATCCTAACACAACCCAGAAGTGAAAATTCTAAAATGAGAAAGAGAGCAGTGCCATCCTTCCGTGCTAACAGAGGGCCTCTACCCTGCAAATAAATTACTTGGAAAAAGATTTACTGAACGAGCACCTCAACGTAAGCTCCCAGCACAATGTTGTGACAGAAATTGCTAATGTTGGTTTTAGAGGTATAAACAAGAGGAGCAGTAAGCAGGATTGATGAAGTGATTATGCTTTTATTTATGACATTGGTGAGACCAGTAAAAGGCACGCAAAGCTCAGTTGCAGCATCGCAACTTTCTGAAGAGTGTTGAGGAAAAACAAAGACGTGAACAACTGAGGGGGGCGAATAACTGGGATCTCAATGAGAGCTGAAAGAGCTCAATCTATTTAGCCTATCAACAAAGATTGAGAGGTAAGTTGATTAGTGTATAAGTACCTTCATGGGGAGAAAACAAAGGGTATTAAATGGCTCATTAATCTATCAGAGAGAGGCATAACAAAAACTAATGGCTGGAAACTGAAGCCAGACTGATTTAAATTTAAAACTAGGCACTTTTTTTTTTTTAAACACTGTGGGGTATTCTCCAGCTCTTGATACATTCAAATCAAGAAATGGATGCTGTCTGGAATACCTGCTTTAGGCAGACACGAGTTACACTGTAGTTAAGCACGAAAGTTACTGGAATCAGTCATGTGCTAACCAGGAGAAACACAGCAGCCTATGATACACAGCGAGTCAGAGGGACAATCCAGGGGTCCCTCTTGGCCTCAAATCCCTTGAATCTATAAACTATGAAAAAGCCATCTCTCTGCCCTCCTAATGAATCCAATCATTCTGATTTTCCACCTACGTTCGTCCACTGCTGAAACTCCTGTAAGTTCCTGTTGAAAAGAGATCAGAGTAAAATCTGAAGCCAAGTTGAACCATGTGCTGAGGCATAACCGAAGAGTTAATTATTTTCCTTGCTCTTTAAAAACGGGGGTTGCATTCATGAAGAGCATTAGATTGATGACACTGATAAACTGAAAGGGGAAACGGGGTAGGAGTGGAGAAAATAGGAATTTAAAATGGTTCAAGCGCACAAATACCTCATGCAGCACGATGCCTGCAGGACTATTCTGTAAGTTAAAATGTGTTCATCACTCACATTTTTTCTGCCCCAGACTTACAATACATATCAAGGAAAAGGGTTGTCAGTAAGCCATTATGTATTTACCAAAGCAGAGTCATAGAACTTATCTTTAAGTCATTCAAAGCTTTTCATAAATACGATAAATATATTTGGAGGGGAAAAAAAAAAAGAGGCGGCATCAGGTTATAACTTCAAAGACCTTCTAGATAGGTTAAACAACAAAAGTAGGTAATTTATTTGAGCTAAATTGATATTTACAGAGTTAAGATAAAACTGTATAAACAAAGCATTTTCTCCAGCTCAACATTTGAAATAATGCAATAACCTCTTTTAGCACAAAACCCATTTTCTTTGTCATCTTAAAACCTGGCCACCACACTAAAACCTCACGGACACCTCTGTATGGTGCTGGGACTGCCTGCACGGAGGATGCAGCGCTGCAGACAGGATATCCAGTGACACAGGAGTCTGCTGCTCAGAGTGGGACCAGAACAGCACAGACTATTTGCACAGCCCATCAGATAACACTCCTTGTGATCAGGGATTCCCAGCAGAGCTGATGATGAGAGACCTCTCAGCTTTCTCCCAAGCCCAAGCCCCAGTTCCGCCAGGCACCATTGGTGCAGGAACACCCAGTCCGCTGGCACCCAAGCAGAGCCAGTAGGTGCTTCCTGTCCCCATCTTTCCTTGTTGCTTCCTCCTGGAATTATGAACTCTTTGCTTTCAAAGAGGGATCAGTTCACCCACACTATCAGTGGAGATTTCGGGTCTCCCTCCCCGCACGCCCTCGTGAATGAAAAGCAGCATGAATGAAGCCAGCTTTGTCCGCACTTGCGCTGTAGATATGCACGAACTCCAGGAAGCCCAGATTTAATTTGATCTGAAAACCCCCACAGCCAATGCATTTTAAAGACAGAACCACAAAGCCAATCAATAGGGACCATTCAGATACTTGCTGTCAGCGGCTAAAAGAAAATGGATACCGAGAAAGCCATAACTATGATAAATTTAGGCGCTGCTTCTCTCTGACTAATGTAGGCACTAAAACACTCCATGAATATCCTGCTTTGAAACGTGTCATATTTCTGAGAGGCCAATCAATCTCAGGTTCTCTGTGGACCACATTAAAATACATTTGTCACTGTAAGTTTATGAAATATTGATGGTGTTTTTTAGGGGGGTGTTAGGAGGTGGAGAGGTGGATCAAAAAAAGGGGGAGGAAGAGCTACTTTAATGAATTATCTTTGGGCTAGAAGGAAAAGAAGAAACAAATGCAGGTGATTATTGTGGATGAGGGTGAAAAACAGGAAACAGAATTGCTTACTGAAGAAAGACATTTGTTGGATTAATAGGAAAGATCATGTGGGTGAATACTTTACAGAGGCACTTCAGTATTTCAAGCTCGATTTGAACTAGAGTTATTATTTTATTAAACTTTTAACTTTCTAAATTTGGTAGCTAGTGAAAATAAAACCAGAGCTCCCTTAATGACAGTCACAGAGGGGAAATTAAAAGTCTATCTGTGTTTCCAGAGGGGAGCAAAGTTTCACTGCACCATGTTTATACCTGAAAGAGGGAATGAGCCTACTCGTGCTAGCAAACCTCACCAAGCAGACACGCACACACTCCCCATGGAAAAGAAATGGAATCAAACAGGGATTCACAGAGCAAAACCACCTTTCCTACTGATGCATCTACACACACTCAATACCTGACATTCCTCGGGGTTTTTTTCACTAAGAAATTTTCCATCTTAAGAAATTTATGGTTGGAGTAACCTAAAAACCAGAAATGAGCAAGAAGAAACTGGGGACCAAGGTGAAAATGGGAACCATGTCACACAGAGTAATTAATTTCAGATTATAAAGGAAGTCTGTTGCAGATCCAAGCTGGGAGTCCAGAGCTTTCCAGACAAGGCCACTCTACGTTTCTGTAACCCAAACTGGTGAGCACCTAATGACATCCCCAGCTCTCTACCACGAGCAGCTCCAACTGAAGTCAATAAAGCCATTCACAAGTGTAAAGTTAAGCCTGAGCTTAAATACTGTGGTACTGTGATCTACGTTTGTAAGTCAAGTGTGGAACTAAAGCTAGTTTGTGTAAATAATTGGAAATAGGATCATTTTTCACCATTTCTGTCAATGCAAAAAGCAGTTTTTCAGATAAGAACAGCAGCAGCATTCACCAAGGGAACAAAAAGTAAATCCTCACATGCATTTTTAACTCACAGATGCTAAACGTTTCGGTAAAGATATTATGCCATATCTGTGGGAAAAACACTCTTAGGCAATAAATAGCACATTTTGCTTTAGTGATGAATTGCAACAAAAATAAATTGAAGCAGAAGCATAAATTTTTTCATTTTTCACAAAACTGGAAAAATACAAACTTTCTATTAGTTTTGGCCAGTGGCCCAAACATCTTCCCTTCAACATTTAGGAAGGACTTCACTCTTCTTACTGAGATTATCCAAACAGATACACAGGTCTATCCCCTATTTCATTTGCCATAGTTTAGGTATTTTGGCTATAATGATTTGGCTGCTTAAAAAAACTCTCATAAAAAAGCAGTTTTTCTACCTTCACCCCAGGAATTTCAGCCAAATTGAAGACTTCCACACACATGGAGGGCAGAGAGAAGGAAGCATTTTGTTTCCCCATCAATTGGAAGCAAGTTTAAACATTTCAGCATGTTCTAGGGAAACAGAGCAATTTGCTAGAGAGTTTAATATTGAATTACACCTCCTGCACTGCTACAGCACTTCCCAAGAACAGCAGTTCAGGTGCCCACATCCCTAATATTTCCCCCCCAAAAGCTGCAGTCCTTGATTAAAGTCCTATTCCCACCATTAACTGCAGTTCCCTCTCTCCACTGTGAGCAATACACACAACATAATTAAAATTATTTTCTTTTCCCCATCCCAAAACTCATCCCAGAGGTTTGCAGGTTATTATTTTCCTCCACACACCTGTAGCACACACAGACCCTACTCATGGGCTACGGCTCTATTAGGTCAGGTGCTGAGCAAACAGAAATAAAAAAGAGAATGGTTTGAGGCAGATCTTAATTTTAACTTTTCACACTTGATAGAAATGAAGTTTGGGCACAAAGGAAACAAAACAGATCCTGAAAGTCATTTAGTATTTCTGCTTATTTATTTGGAATTTTTAGTCTTTCTGGGCAAGATATTCATACAGACCAGTTAAGGTGCAAGATAAGGCATACAATTAGCCTAGCAAGGAAAAAAGAATATGGAAGACAACTAGGAAAATCTCCACAAATTAGTGACTATTTAAATACTGAATATTCTTCCTTTGTTCAGGAAGCGTCTGACCAACGGAAACTCTCCTGTTCAAAACTGGTGTCATCTTGAATGCCAAAAAGGGAAGAAAAAGTCATTTATAAAACAATTAGAAATAAGGTTTCAGCCTTGGGGGTCTTCCTCAGGGCATGGCAAAACTGGGACACAGCAAAACTAAACAACATCCTGTTCTTCTTTAGCCTAAGGAAGGCCCCATGGCCAAAATGCCTTCTTTAATCTAATTTTGTACTTCTGACAAACAGGCTGACCCTTCCCCTGCTAATTACTGCTCTGTAACTCGCCACTCTGCACCAAGTTTGTCCCTTCATTTTTAGAGGTCACACACAACGTAAAGCATTTATCCAAGCCATCTTCAAATCCCACACCTTTGTTTATGTCTGGAACGATCAGCTTGGAATGTTCACTTGGGGAGAAGAAGGAAGCAATATAACTAATTCTCCACTGCCTTTCACTGCTGCCACATCAACTCTCCTGGGCAGGAGGATGAAATGCTACTGGTAGGAGTTTGCATAACTGGATAAGACCAGCTAAGGGGCAAAGCAATGGAGAATAGGACCCAGCAATTTGAGGATGTCATCTGTAAAAAGGAAGAATGGCTTCTGTCACACAAGTTTATTGCAGCCCAGAAATGTCTACAGTAACTGTGGGCATATAATGTGATGTGCAAGGCTTTTATGAATGAGACCCTTGTGGCTTCTTGTCAGAAGTGAATCTGAAGTGATGGCAGGACATTTGTAAGAAGTCTTTCCTGGGATGCTGAAGGACTTCCAAAAGGGATCATCTGGAAGATTGGGCTCTTGAGGCCTTCAGTCAAGAGGAGTCCTTCCAAAAAATGTTGAAGGTTTTTGGTAGGGAGCAACAGAGAGAGGCACCCTCAGAAATACTGAGAGACCTGAAGTGCAGGATTGGAACTCTTTGTGTGTCACAGGGTCACAGGAATGAGGCCTGCAGGGTAGGTGACAGGACACTCTGCAGGCAGAGGCTGGGGAGAAACAAGCAAACTCACACCTTCCTAGCACTGCTACCGACAATGTCACTGTCAGAAACACAGTAGTATTTTGTCTGCTGCCTTATTAGCTTGACTCCCTGAGTACACAAACAGCTTGTGTAATTTCTCTCCACTCGCAAGTTTTCAAGAGATTGTAAGAAATGGTGGAGGCTACAGAGGGCCCCATCTCCCAGGCATTGCTGAGAGTGGATGTGCAAGGGGTGCTTTACATCTGCTCAGCTCCAGTTCACACAGACAGACAGAGGGACTTCAATACACCAAACTCCTGCAAGACCTCAGCTGTGGTTACACCACCACCTTCTCCTGGTCCCTACACACAGCCTTGGGAAGCAGCTACTGCAGCTTGAGAGACCCCAGTGCTGCAGGTCTGGTGTCCACACACAGCCTGGGAAGTAGCTGATGAGTAAATTACTAATGCCTGGCTTAGACAAAGGTATATACTTGCCCATTGTGGAGTTTTTAACAATGATTAAGGCAGTCCATTATAAGTTCCAGTATTGCAATTCTTGATGGTGCATCCTGCTTCAAAATCTGGTAAGCATCTGTACCCCATCTATAAAGAATTCTGCTGCCAACACAGGACACAAAAAGAGCTTGTAGTCCAATTTAGCAGAAATATGATCACAGGTAGAAACACTGCCAAACCAAAAATCATAAAAGCATGAAAAAGTATGAAAAGCATTCTCTTAGCCTTTAGTCTGAGTGTTGGAGCAGAGCACCTTCTCCAGAACAGGGAATTTATCCTGCAGAGGCTTCAGCATGAGCTGCTTCAACTCAGATGAGCCAGCTCCAGCATACCTACTCCCAGGAATTATCATTCATTTCTCCCTGGCATCTTCAAAACACATTAGAGAATTTTTTGTTCAGCTCTCTGAACCCCTGTGCTACTCTTTGGCTCCTCACCATTTGACATCAAGCTCACTGTCAGCTTGACAGCATTCCTGTTTCCAAGCAAGTCTATATCTAGATTTGCTGGAAGCTATACAGCATCCCATTCTCCTGAAAATGGGTTTACTAAAAAAATAAGCAAAGGATGAGCCTGTATGAAAAGCTCAGTTTTAAAAAACAGCACAAATGAAAGTTTTTGTCCCTAGTTTCACTGATGAAATCAGTGCAAGCCTGCTCAGATATACTCCCTGCCTAAAAATGAATCTAACATTTGCCACTATCACAGGGAGGTCTGATGGCAGGCTCATTAGTGCTCCTGGAGCAATTAGAGTTTGGGTGAGAGACCACAATGAGAAAACAAAGACCCTCTCAAGCGGGTACATTTCTGCTGTGCCTCAGTTTGAGCAGAGCAACACCTACAGGGGACTCAGACTTGAGCAGTGGGAGGAGGAAGGCAATGAGAGAATGGGGCTAAAAGAAAAAACAAAAAAACAAAACAAAACCAAACAAAAAAAAACCCAGAAAGAACTAAAAAGCAAGTTAGCACTCTGCTGTTAATGGGAACAAAAACCCCTTCACCTTTACAATAATACATGCCCTAAATATTAGCCCTAGAATTTTCACTTTGGGGTTGTCATAGTCTTACTTTCCAAAATGTTCACGGAATTAACGTGGTCTTTCACCCTCACTCTGAGAGAAACACTGGGCCTTGAGGCAGAAGCATTTTGTGCAAGGCAGGCGTCAGTGAGCTCGACTCAAATCCATCCTTTGGGGGCATTTGGCACAGGTGTCCCCAGCATCCCTCGCCACACAGCCATACTCCTTCCCACCTGGCCTCAGGAGAGCCTGCTTGTACCGCGGCATCGCCACCTGCCTGCTTTCACTTTAAATACAAGGCACACTCCCTCTAATAGAAACTTTGTGCATGAAAAGTTTATTAAGTCAGACAGCGAGAGCCCGGAGCAGCCGTGGCAGGAATTGTCCTCGGGCTGATCCTGCCCGCGCTGCCATTCGGTGCTGTTACACTTAATTGTGGCTGAAGACAGCTCGGAGCTTGATCACACGTTAAACCTTCCCTCTGACACGGGGTCTTTGTTAGAGGCAGGTACTTCCAGTAAACTTGCACAGGCAGAAGCACCTTAAAACCAGGAGCTTTACAAGCAGAGGAAATTACCAATGCGACTCATAGGACTGAAAGATTAAAGCCAGGAGAATTCAAGCAGTCATTAATACAGCAACTATATTTTGTAAGTTTTTTCACCGACTCAAGACTCATAAATGACCAGGAGCATGAAGTTCAATAATGAAAGTATCCTTAAAAACTGTAAATTGTTCAGGGACTTTTAGAGGATGCTGAAAAAGCTGCAATTACATGAACAATAATTTAAAAGAATGATATCATGGACAAAAGAAATATGACTGTTTAAAAAATGAAAAAATATTCAAAGAAGTTTTAAAAACTGAGGACAGGAGGCTAATGGAATAAACGGAATGGCAACAGACAATAACTAAGCAAAATATTATAAAGGAACAGCACCAAACCCCCTCTATGCGGGCATTAATTCATCGCTAAATACAAACATCACAACTGCACGTGGAGACACTGAAAAAGCAGGAGTGTTTCACAGATACTTGTTGAAACAAAAGACACTGAGGTGTGTAAACATCCCCTAAATGCTACAGCTAGATCAGTGCGTGTAACAGAGGCTTGTGGCTCGCCTTGGTTTGATCACATGATTTATCATCAAGCAACTAAGTCATCTGCAATATCTTCGGCTGTCTGCCAAAGGTAAAAAAAATAAAATTAAATCAACAGGTCAAGATAACAGAGACCAAAGAGTTTTAAAAGAACCAGTACACTGTTAACTTTTTAATACTTCATGGCAAACAACCTCGTAAATGCCAAAAGTTGCAGGATTGCCAACATAATTTCCATTTGAAAAGAGTTAGGGATGACTCCAGAGCAACATGGACCCGCTAGTCTAGCCTTAATAACTGACAAAATAATAAAAGATTTATTCATGAGCTATCAATAAAGAATTGCAGACTAGGACTACGGTTATGATGTTTCATGGAAAATTGGTTTAAACAAACCACACTTATCTTTTTTTTGGCTGGATTACAAGACTGATTGATAGAAGCAGCTGTGATAATAAAGTGGACTTGGACTTCTCCAAGACTTCTGACTCAGCTGTACCTACATTCTTCCTTAAAGCCCCATGTTCTAGTCACCAAAGCGATTAAATAAGTGGTTTAGAGACTAACTTCAAACTGTAGCTGTTAGAGGAGAGCTACCAGGGAGTACAGCAAGAACCAGTCTCAATCCAACCCTGCTCAGAATCCTGTAGAAGTTCAAGATAGCCATGAAACTCGTGGTCAACAAAGTTAACAGATGGCACAGACTGGAGCAGGGGAAAGTTCTGCTTCTTTGTGAGCTGATAGCAGTAGTGACCAGACAGTTATTAAACCAAAGTGTGAGTTACTGAGGGCAAAACACTTCTGAAGAATATTATTCCTCATGCAGCCACACCTCCCACATGGCTGTTCAGCCTGCACCCAGATACTCCTGCAATTAAATCTTCTGTCTCTCAGGTTTGGGCTGTGAGTCTCCAGCCAGACCAGAACTGGCACTTTACAGCAACACTCCCAGTAAACAAGGGCAAAATGAGTTCACACCTGACAGAAGAATCCCAACAAACCTTCTTAAGCTATGAAAAGTCCTGATTAATGCATTCACTGCTTGCTTATTGAATGTGTGCTCATACAATCCTGTGTCCCCTCCCACAGCCTGTGAACAGTATTGTTAATTAACAAGATGGAAGTAATGCAAAATAAGATCTACTGACAGTCCCTGAAATGTTAATATTTAGTTCAAGCCCACATCTCAAGCTGAATGAAATGTCAGCGAGGTTGAAAGCAGCACATTCAGTAATAGATGTAAAGATGGATGTAAACAAGTGACTTATGACTGAAACACGGGTAATTAGATTCTGCTTCAAGTTCCCATTTTAGCTTTTTGCACAACACATTTCCTGGGCAACCAAAGCAGGCCGAGAGTCCCAAGTCTCCACAGGAGGCAGGTTCCAGTCTGGTTTTATGTCCTGCCAGGCCCTTCATTTAAACATTCTCTGATCCAGTGCAGACAGGAATTGAATACAGCTGCTCTTCTGGTGAGTCTTAGACTTATAAATGAATGTTTAAGTGGTCTAATGGAGGACCATATTTAAGACATACCAGGTTAGGTGTCCCCATGGCTTTGTGCAGCAGCATGCAGACACCAGCCCCTGGCAACAAGGCAGCCTGCTCAGTCAGGAGTGTGCTGACTCTGCTTCTGTACTGCTCCTCCTCCTCAAAAATGGTCTGACACCCTACTGAAAACTGGAATCTAGATGGAAAAGATCAACTTTTTATTCCAATGCACTGAGCACAAGACCAGCAATCTACTTTCCCTGGCCTATTAAAAAATCCAGCTTAGACATTATTCCACTAGAGATTTTTGTGATCACTTCAGAATGCAACCTAGTATTTCCAAATTTCTCACTTCAATATTTTCCTCTAGACAGTAAGAGCGACTGCTTTCTTTTTACACAAATCTCATTGCTACTGCTGCTACAACTCTTGAAGGACATAAAATTGCCCAGCATCAGTGCTGTAGTAGTGACCAAACTCTCCTGGATTTTATTGCAAGTCAGAAGCACTATTGCTCTGCCAGCTTCTCCTGCTATATTCAGTCACAACAACTCACATCATTGCTGTAAACAGGTTTTGGGCTCCCATTCCCACAGATGAACAAATCAATGGTGTGAAAAATGGCAGGGACTGCAGGGCTCTCACTGGGAGCTTCCCCTACCCCAGTAACACCAAGGGGGTTCTCTCTCCTTGCCTGGTTTGTACCACAGGGCTTGGACCAGCCAGCTTCCTCTTCCTCTAAGTCAAGTTCTTCCAGGCATCAGCCTCACCTTTAGAGGCTGTCAAAACTGGAAATAGCCTTGAGGGCTGCTGGAAGGAAGCCACAGGGCTGGGACCAGCTGGTGTGCTGTGCTTGAGACCCACATGTGGGTGGGAATGCTCTGCTTTGGGAAGAGCTTCCAGGGTCAGGCTGAGCTGCCAGAGGCTGAGAGGTGTTCTCAACAGAAGTGCCTTGCAGGTACGGGTCTGAAGGCGACACCTGTCCAAAAAAGCCCATTCTAAGACTTCAGATCTGCATGTGTTAATGTACTTTGGATGAGTGCTGATAACTAAGAAGCAGGTAAGTTCATCTCTTTGCTGCACATAGAAAGTAGTTATCAGAAATAGATAAAATCTGCTGAGGAGGGCCCTCTCTGACAGCATCCTGCCTTTCCTCCTAATACCTGTGTGCTGACAGCTTTTATAGCTGATGCTGAAATCTGCACAGATAAAGTAACACCTGTGGGAACACACTGCCCCATCCTTTTTGAGCAACCCATTTAATTTACTAACACACTGCAAAGAGTTCCACCAGCAATGTCACTAAAGTTTCTTGGATTATGGGAAGGGTTATCTGGTTGGGTTTTGTGGGGTCTTTTTTTTAGTGCCAAGGTAAAACTGCAGAAGTCAGTCTGCAGTTCCTCAGCTCCTCTTGCAAAGGTCTACATGAGACCACCTTAGCCAAACGTAGCTCACTTTCCAAAACATGCTCACCTTTGACTGATGCAGCTCGGGGTTTCCTTCTGCCTCCACTCCTGTGAAGGAGAGGGCAGGTAGGTCAGAGGACTTCAAGGAGAAGGAACTGCTGAAACCATCACTAAGGTCCCCATAAATATTCCCCATGGACCTCATTACACATTTGAGCAAACATTACCTTCACTCACACAGCTAAATTTCCTGTTTGCTTGGCTGATCAATTCCTCATCAAACTTTAATGTGGGGTTCAGGCCGTCTGTGGCGTTTTAATTAGCCCTAAGATTGCACAGCGTTGGAGGCAAAGCTAAGAACCATGGAAGTCGCCTCTGCCTAGACAGAAAGGTGGAAGGGGGTTGGGGAAGAGCTGCAAATGAAGAGGCCAAGAACTAATTAGCTCTTGTTACTAGGTTAAGCCTGCTCTCTAGTGGTCACATCACACAGCAAATACGGCACGGAAAAAGCTTATGGAAAACAGACTCTTAAACCGTGGCTGGATTCCTCTCTGTTAAATATGAGGGGGGGGAAATGCACTGTGTATCCTGCTTACCCCTGCTGCTGCAACTTCCAACATTTATTTCCCCACAAACAGTCCTCTTTTCTTCCCCCATTCCAGAAGGGTGGATATTCTTATTGGTGCTTTGTTTTGGCAGGAGAGAATAGTGCAATGGACTGCAGCTCTTTAGCCAAACACACCGTGCTCCAATCCCTCAACCAGCTTTGAACGATGAAGAATATGCAATCTATACACCTCCTGTCCAGAACCAGCAATCACAGACAGACACCAGTGGTCCGTGGCATTGGCCAGGAGTATTTTGACCTGCAGTTGGCTGCTGCAAGCCTAAAGTTCTCTGCATTTTGCTGCCATTACATGTAAAGCTTCTCATTTAGCTGAGTTTAACCTGCATCCTCTGGCAGTGAAGGCAGCCACATCATTTTGGCATCCAATACAAGCAGAATAGAGAAATAAAGCATCCAGCACGACTTCTCCCATCCTTAATGTAAACAGGATATATCAAATCAACACTGAGATGTAAATCTTACATCAGTGGCCTTTTGATCAAGCAGCACTGCTGTGTTCCACAGCCTCCTGAGAGGAGCCTGTACCTGTGTCCCAAAAAGTACCTGCACATTGCACCAGGGCTAGGCAGGAGCAGAGCAGTCTGGGTAGCTTGATATAAATGGAATTATACAGCCAAACTTCTCCAAAATCCACCCAATTTTCATCCAGGCTGGAAAAGTGTAACTTACGTAAGAACCTGTGCAGACTTCTTGAAAAGGTGGAANCGGAAAACTGTAACTTACGTAAGAATCTGTGCAGACTTTTTGAAAAAGAAAAAAAAAAAAAAAAAAACCAAGAAAAAAGGACTGAGAAGAACTGAAAATGAAACAAATTTCTTATTTCCTTGCAGCTTGGGAATAGTTATTTTCAGTATTAGTCTGCACACTGCAACAGCAATGGGTGCATTGAAAACAGCTGCTCATTTCAGACAAACAGTAAACTACACCAGTTGTGATCTGCTTGAAATGATAAGTTCTTTGAGACCTTATGAATAATATCAGCATCTGCAAATGCACCTATTCACCACAGAGACACTTTATGTAGCACATAAAGCTGCTGGTGCTGCAAGAAGTAACCAGTCCCTATCATTTACAGAACAGATACCAGGCTAACCCAGCAAGTGTCCATTTTCAGACTCAAAGTATGGATTTTAGTTGCATATATCCATTAATAAACTGCAAGATGCTCAGCTTCAGTCTGACAGGCAGAAGATTTGCACTATTACATGGAAAAGAGCAGAATAAATACTTAACCTGAGTCTAACCTCCCTGCTTGAAACCTAGGTGCACTTAATTTAGCAAGTACAAATTAATTAGTATTATTAAAATAGCACTTAGCACCAGGAACAGGCAGACTGCTAGTATTTAAAAAACACATTAGTTGGTCATCATAATCTCCATGTCTAACAAGGCTTGGACCAGGTAATGTTCTCTTTGCCTACACCAGGAGCTACATATTACAAGCCTACAAAAAAACCACCTCTTTTTCCAGGTAATGCTGGAGTCTAAACACCAGAAGATCTTGATCCCGTGCTTGAGTACAAAACCTCCTCAGTTTGGAAAAAAAGCAGCACAGGGCAAATCAAAAAGGACAAATATCACTTCATATATAGTTAGAAAGAGCTTGAGGAAGAAACATTCTTAACCAGAATTAATTTACAAGACAAATAAGTATTTTCGTGAGCAAAGGCATCAGGGAAGGGTTTTCTGATCCATTTCTAATTCTCTGTAATGTTTCCAAAACCTTTACTGTTACAGATTATGTCAAGCAGCAGCACCTTTGCTTTGCTTCTCTTCCAGATTTCACAGATAATTTTCACCTGTATATGTTTGGATTTTCCTTGAAAAATAAAAAGCAACTATCCCCAGGCTTTACTCATTTTGTTTAAAAACAAAAGAACCCACATGTAAGTCAATACAAGTGTATTAGCTCCCACAGTAAGGTGAATTCCAGCAAGTCCACCAAAAAACTTTTATCCACATGTCAGTAAGTCTTTCATTTCCAAGCATTCTACAAGCCAGCCCTTATCTCAGAAAATTCCCAAACCTGCAAGTTTCAAGCAAAGGAATTCCTCCCCCACAGCCCTCAGAGAGCAGGATCTGGTCCTTTATTTGCTGCTTTGTTCCCACCCCAAATGCCACCACAGCTGCTGTACATCAGCACTCATTGAAGACAACGATGTTCAAATACAGACTCCCACCAGCACCAGAGAGGCAGGTTTGGGAGGTTTTATTAGGTGGATAAGGAGAAACACCTTGTTTCTTGCAAATAATCCTGTGGGATGCTGATGGCTTTAGTCCTATGCTGCTTGCCAGCTATGGGATCAGAAGTGATGAGCCACAGATGTCAGAATTCTTAATAGTGATAAATGCACCACAGCCAGCTCTAGCTGCCACTCTGCTCCACCACTGCAAACACTTATCACTGAGCCATAACTCCTTCCTCCAGCTAAGAGCTCGGGTGCTGACAGAAAACCAAGGTTTCTCTCGGCCCCACAAAGCCAGCCCCACCATCAGGCTAAAGGAGGTGTCATTTACTGCAGGCAGCTTTCATTTCCAAAGGGTTCCCACTATCAAAGTTCTCCCCAAATCAATGTTATCAATCCCACTCGTAATTTTACCAACTTCAAAGGGTTAAGACAGCAAGCACATTTATTGACTGGTGCTTCTTGGTGGGTTCAGTAAAGCATGACTGATTAGAGCCCAGTTCTAAAGAGCCCAGCTTTGTGAGGCTGGAATAAATGGGACTCTGTCGATAACTCAGATCCAGGCATATTGACATAGTTTACAGCCTCAATAGGCAATTAACACTTTACAGTGGATATTACCCAGTGGCCTCCCCATGTTTTACTGCACATTTTCTGCCGTCAGCTGCAATATTGAAGGTTTGGAATAAAAATCATATTGGACAGACAACACCTTTGTTCAGCTGCACAAAAAAAATTTTTAACATCTGGGAGAGATCACAGTTTCATTCCTCTTTATTCATTCTCTCACACCCCTTGTTTCACTTTCTCTGTCATTTACAGCTCCTAGCCTGCATTGGTGAACTTAAACTCTCTTAAGTAAGTAATTAAATCTGTTACATGCCAAAACTCTCTAGGGAAACCCCGAAAGAGTGACAACCCCAGCCTTTTCTCCAGCCATGGGAGAGGCTGAGCAAGTTCACGAACAAATGTCTCTTTGGCAGACAAATTATACCGACAAACAAGTGAAATCATCCAGGAGCTTTTAAAGGAGAAATAGCTAAAAAAAAATTTCACAATCATCTCTTGTAGCCAGGTCCAAGACTGTATCCCACTTTGATCAAGACAGAACTGCAATACAGCTCCTACCAGCTGCACGTGCACAGAAAAAAGAGAAAACAAATCCCCAGGAATGTGTACTCTTACTTGGCTTCCCCTCTATTTAGCCCTGGTGAAACACACCTGCTCAGCATTTTGACACCACTATCATCAGTCCTTTAGTTCTGTTCTCTTGCTTCAGCAGCACCATAGCCCTGTTCAGGCTGGTAGAGAGCTCTAAGGGCACCAAGCCCACCAGCTGACCCAGCACCGCCAAGCCCACCGCTCACCCACGTCCCTAAGCACCACATCCACACCCATCTTTTAAATCCCCTCTGAAACGGTGACTCCACCACTGCCCTGTGCCACTCCTTGACCACCCTTTCAGTGAAGAAACTTTTCCTAATAGCCAATCTAAACCTCCTCTGGTGCAACTTGAGGCTGTTACCCGGGGTAAGAACCTGACCCTCCCCAGCTGCATCCTCCTATCAGAGAGGGCAGGAAGGTCCCCCAACTTTCTCTTTCACCAGGCAGAGAACCCCCACTTCTCTCAGCTGGTCCCCACCAGACTTGTGCTCCAGACCCTCCCCCAGCTCCACTGCCCATCTCTGGACATGCTCCAGCATCCCAACATCTTTCTTGCCAGTCCAAAACCAAACCCAGCGTTGGGGAGGTGGCCTCACCAGTGCCCAGCACAGGGGGACAGCCACTGCCATGCCACACTGTTGCTGATACAAAGGCTTGAAACACAACCAGGAATCCCAGCCCAACCTGGCACCAAGACTCAACCCAGGGGACTCACCCCTGGGCTGGGCAGAGCAGCACAACCTAAGCAGCTACAACATCTTTGATATCCAGCCCCAAAGAACTCTTT
Organism: Ifrita kowaldi; assembly: GCA_013398055.1. Classification (NCBI taxonomy): domain Eukaryota; kingdom Metazoa; phylum Chordata; class Aves; order Passeriformes; family Cinclosomatidae; genus Ifrita; species Ifrita kowaldi. Next base: position 712,506 of record VZRS01014431.1, read on the forward strand.
ATAAACCACAAAGATGCTGCTTACCTCAGAACAAAACTCTTGAGACGAAACCTCGACAATCCACTGCAAACACCTCCCAGCCAGGGGACGGTCTGGGGGAGGAAATAGGGACTTTGCAAATTGGCTTCAGCTGCTGCTCGTTCCCTCGTTCTGCAGGGAAAGGGCAGAGCAGCCCCTCAGGAGCAGCATCCACACCTGACCCAGATGAGGTGATTAGTGGGATGGTGGATGCCTGCGAGTGGTTTGGAACAGCAACAGCTGCAACTTGTTTGGCTGCTTGGCCACAGCATTGGGATGGGGGTGTGATGCTGCCCAACCCGAGCTCTTTGTTTTAACCACGAACCCAGGAGCCTGCCCTGGCTGTCCGAGCATGACCTGCCTCCGCCCAGGAGCACAGCTCCACAGTGGGGTGGCAGAATTCTGCAAGGCTCGTGTGTAGGGTGAGGATGGACGGGTTTGTTCTTCGAGGCCACACAGAGTTACCGGCTCGGACTGAAAGAGAAAATGCCTCGTCATTGATTCATGCAAAGGCTCGAGTGAAATTACACGAAGATGTAACACCAGGCACAGAATTCCCACAGGCACCATTTTCAGCAAGAAAAGGAAATATTTTTCTCTATCTGTGTCTTGCAGAGGATTCTCTCTCTTGCCTTTTTCTTTTAGGGGAGGAAAACTCTGTAGATCACAGATTACATGGCTGTGAGGGGTGATAGGGAATTGATCTTCATTTACACCAGGTCCAGTAGAAAAGACACCAGTGGAATTTTCCAAGAACAGGCAAGAAATAAACTTAATCCCCAATGGCCAATATTTCATTTAGCTGAAAATTATGGAAGATTCATAAACTATTTTAGCTGAAAATTATGGAAAATTTAAAAAATATTTTATAATAATTCATGTATTTTGCTCCTCACTTTTCTGAATAGTGAAATACTACCTCAGTTGTACTTGTTTCAGATGGGCTGAATTCATCAAATAATTGAAATTGATATGGTGCATTTACATGAATCAGATAGATTGGCAGATAGATTTGCCATCAGTAGCTTATTTTGCCTTCAGCAATTACTTTTAGAGTGGAGAATTTAGAATTATAACCTGTTTAATGGAAACCTCAGACAAGAATAATTAAAGAATAAGTTCCCAGGTTTAAGAGAAGGAGGAATACAATTTTTCAAGGATGTCTAGAGTGCCTTGGAACCTTTAGTTCCTTGTCAAAGGCTTCCTACATGCTCAGCATCCATCAGTGACATTTAAACACAGCTTTGCCCATCTAAGGCTGGATGAGCTGGGTCCTGAGCCAGGGCCAAGGCCAGCACTAAGCTACAGCCAAGCTGCACCAATGTCATGTGTGTCCCAGCCACAAAGCCCAATTCCACATAAGAAAATAGATAAAAGAATTAGGAACAGGATTCAGAGATGGCAACTGGTTGTCTGTAATTGCTGGGTGTCCCCTTTGAATTCTCCTGAGAGACTGAAATAGGAATACTGTAGTAGATGTCCTCCCTTGCCCTGTCCTTCCATGTATATGGATTGGAGTAGTTTAGAGACACAGTCTAAGAAATACATATGAGCTTGATATCCTCTATGCTGGGAGAAGTCAGTGGGAACTGTTACCTCCAGAAAAAATAAAGTAAATTTTAAGTCACCTTTCCAAAGGAGGAAACAATAAATAAGATGAAAATATCAAGAGATAAATAAGAATTTAAGTCCCGAAGATGAAACCAGCCACTTCTGTCTGCCATTTCTACAGGTTCAACAGAAAAAGCACCCCTGGCAAACTGTTGGGAGAGATCTAGCTTAAGGAAACAAAGTACAACCTGCTCCAGAGCTGCTACTTGAAGAAAACCACCACTTCAAACCTTTTGTCTTTAATGGCTTTCAAAAATGGAATACATGCACAGGAACAATGCAAGCCATATGCAAATCACACTCTTTCTCCCAGGCAGGCACAATGCTGGAAGTGTCCTGGACCTGAAGGAGGCAAAGGGCTGGTCAGGAAATCAGACACTGTCCAGCCTAAGTATGGACAGGCAGCTCTGACCTTGAAGAGTCATGGCAGTTATTTCATCTACTGAAAGGAAAAAGAAAAAAAACAATTCCAAACATTAACAAAATCAATCCCCAAAAGCTGCTGTGAGTTTGCACTGATGTTATTTCTTCTGTGGTCCGTGTTTCTGGGAGCAGGTGATGTCCCCATCCTGTTTGGCAGGGGCAGCCAGCCCAGTCTGGCAGCCTGAGCTGTGACCCTCGCGTGGTGTTCTGCCAGGCAAGTACATCTGGCTGCTCCTCTGATCTCAAGTCCTGTGGTTTCCTTTGTGATGTGGCAAAGCACATGGCCCCCAGTACATCTGTATAATTAATGTGAGGGGAAAATATGAGCAACAACAGAAAAAGAAAAAAAAAATAGAGCCCTCAAAGAACAGAAGCTGTTCAGGGTCAGCAGAAGGTCTGATAAAATAAAGATGTAGTATAGAGTCACGGGATGGGTTTGCCTCCATGCATTGAGGTATTTAGGGGATGAGGAGAGCTCTGATTTCACCCTGTGCCACTGAACAAGTTCTCCATTTCTTGAAACATCTGTTTCACCAGTTTCTCATATTCTGCAAGCCCTGCAGGGCAGGGACACTCCTGTATTTACAGATAAAGTCTCAACTGGACCCAATGGCAATGTAGAAACAAGAATAAAGGAGTCACCTGCTTATTGCAGCAAGCAGGAGTTACCATATCTGCAAAGCTCTTTTAACACTCTTTGTTGTGTTTTGCCATACTGGGTGTTTTTGGGGTGTTTTACTGAGGTAAGTGGCAGGCTGGCTTTATGGGGACAAGTGTCCTGTAAAGGACAGCAGAAGGTGCAGCAGCAGCAAGGGCCGTGGCTCTTGAGGAGCAGAGCTGGCAAGCTGAGCTCCTTGCCCTGTGAACCACCAACAGCCAGCCTGCAGTGACTCTGAGCAAAGAGCAGCCACGCTGGGTGAGGAGCCAGGGGCAGTGGTGGCATCGGGGGACAGGGACTCCCAAAGCCAGCAGGTCACTTCAGAGCCCTGTTTTCTAAGCCTTTTTCTCTTAAAGGAGAAAGGGAAATCCTGAAATTCAAAGGAAACTTCTCATGTGATTTATAATATTTATAAAAGCTTGTTATCAGGGAAGTGTTATATTAATTTCTTCCCCCTACACACACCAAAGGTCATAGGTAGGGAATGAATTTCCACATTTTATACTATAAACACTTTGCTGTTCAAAACTCCCTTGTGACACCCTCGTTCATGGGGATTTCATTTGTATTTGTTAAACTCTGAGTGTCATTTGCTTGCATTAATGGATACTTAACGTGCTACCAAGTGTTTTTTGGTAAGCCTTTAATTCAGCATTCCTATTATTATGAATTCATTTTGCTCTGAAAGCAATAGCCCCACTTGTAATGTATTCTTGTGGTATTAACATGCCTCTGCAAGCGTGTCCATAGGTGCTCAAGTGCAATTTATCATTAGTTAAATGAGAGTTAATGGACACTAAAAGTGCCACTTATTTTCTGAGTGATCCATTAACACACACAGAAAAAAGAAGACAAAAGCTGGCCAGCAGATTCCTTTGGTAGGATAACTGAGAGGCCTGCTCTGCACATGTAAAATTTGTTTTGATACCAGGGGTGGCCTTTAAAGCGCTGTCTGGGTGGGTGCATATCACAGGTGCCTGCCTGCAAGCAGCTGATGTGAAAAAGGGGAGGAGAGACTCAAAGTTTGTACTGAAAACACGGGAGAAAGGAGGCAGGAGCAGGAAATTACTGCCTGAATCCAGACAGAGAGAGATGATGTGGGCACTGTAAAGTGAGCAGTTCTGAATGCTGGGTAACTTCTGGCAAACACCAGAATTCATTGGTGACTACTTAGAAAAAGATCTTATAATAGTTAAACTGTTTTTTACTGTAAGTCCTCCCATCACTGCTCAGCTGATGTAGTAATAATCACACTAGGCCTATGTTTTAGTGTCATCTGTCATAAATTATAAATACCTCAGTATTAAATCTTAAGTGGTCAATAAAACAGTAATTCTCAGCTAGGTGAGGAGGAAGAAAGGATGTTTTTTCCTAGGATTCAAACTGAAGTGAAAGCAAAGAATGCTGAGCCTTGTGAATTATTTTATCGAGAAATAAATCTCTGAAACAAACTTGAGCGTGGGGCACAAGCTTCCTCACTTTGTATCCCATAACTTTGATTCAGAAGGTGAGACACAAGAAACTCAAACACCTGAGTTCTGCAGCAAAAACGTTCCAGGTACTCCAGCACCTCCTGCAGCGGCTCAGTTCAGCCTGAGGATTGTCCCAGCAAGGAGCATAAGCCAAAAACTCATGGAAAGTACTGCCAAGCCTCTTACCAAAATTGCTACGCTTTTTTTCCCCCCCTGAAATTAGATGCCTCCGTTTCCCCCCCACAACCCCCCAAACTGCAGTTCATCTTGTTGAATCCTCTAAAATTCAAGAAGTCAGCAATAAAGGCATCCTCCAAGTTCTCAGTCCTGCATCAGAGCTTACAAAGCACAACACTCAGCAGAGTCACAGAAAAGCAGCACTAGGACAGGTTAAAGTAAAACCAGAGCCCATTTGATCAATTTTGCCTTGAGAACAGAGAGGTTTTGACATTATTATTTGACAGTATTATTCCATTTGGATGGGAAAGACAAGCATAGGTTCAGACTAACATTATTTTAAGCAGGGGGTAAAACCCCATAATGTTCCTAGGTGTTTATAATACACATGCACACACACACATACACATTATATATATATATATATATTAAATTTTATATATATATATAAAAATAATATTTAATTTATAGGTCTATATGGGAAAGAGGATCAGTAAGGGGTACCACACCCAGCCAGGAGGAGCAGAGAGAAGAGGGGATGTGGGTCTCATCAGGTCACAGGGAGCAGATGGAAGGGAGATGCAAAGGCAGCAGAGATCTGTGAGTAACAGAGCAAGGCAGAGGCAATGTGGGTCACACATTTTGCTGCCTGTTTAATCCTTCCCACAGTTGGGGCCAGGCTCCCAAATTCCTTACTCCAGCTCTGTTCCTCTCTCGGATGAAGGGAAGTGTACAGCTCAACAGAGCATGCTAAAACAACTTCATAAACAACCTGAAAAGCAAAGAACTGAAAGCATTTTACTTTTAAAAATCTACTTTCATCAGTTTAAGGCAATTAGTTCAGGGAGGTGATGATAAAGCAGTGAAGGTTGCTACAAGTGACAGCAGTGAAACTCCTGACACAGATACGGTACAGATTGCAGGAATAAACACTTCCCATGTTTCAGAAATCACACTGTCAGTGATGTTTCCAGGCCCTGAAATTAGCTGAAGTAATCAGGAGCTGTTGGCAGCAGGCAGTTTCTTGGATTGCTTTTGTTTTTCACTGCAAGAATCTCCAGTTGTAGCTTAAACCCCCTCCCACCTGTAACAGCTTTCAGTTGAGTTTCCTTCTGTCTGTGGCCTAGGAACAGCCTCCCAAAACTGATGCAGAAATCCAGGTCCCTGGGCCTTCTGCAGCCTTCCCCAGGACCTTCTCAGCCTCAGAGAGAAGCAGAGCCCAGGGGCCGTGAGCTCTACCCAGGCTGGCTTTGTCCAAGGCAGAACAGGTCCTCCCTTGTTGTGTTCCCCTCAGAAATACACAATTTTTAAAACAATAATAAAACACTTAGATTGTCAGGGTTTTCCCCCAAAACATGTCTTGCTGTCTTCCATTTTCTCAGCTCTGTGTTGTGGTATGTGGTAGATCAGAAATTGGGCATGTCGCTTGTACCTGGAGAGGGTTCACTGACAGCTCTGAGAAGTCCCAGTTGGTTATGAAATGCCAGGAAAAGCAAACACTTCTGCAAAGATCCCACAGATACTCACTCCTTGAGGTCACCTCTCCCATTCCCTACAGTCACACTACCAGGCACCAAACTTCCAGTTATTCCTTTACCCCAAAAAGTAGCATTTGGAGGAATTTCCCCTGCACTGCTCAGTTCTGTGTAATTTTTCAAAAGGAATAGAGCTGTCTCCAGCATTTTGTTCCCATGCAGACACAGTAGAGGAGCTGTACTCCAGGAGAGCCTCTCCATGCAGGACAGGTCACTCTAGGACACAGGAGGCTGAGTCAGGGACCCCAGCGAGGGCAGGCTGCCTCTCCATGTGTCCCCACAGCCTCTGGAGTGCCACTCAAAGCCAGCACATGAGTTCTGCAGAAGGCAGCACAGGATGGAGCTTCATCTGTTTCATTGTGAAGGTCAGAGGTGTCCTGATGGACAGGAGTTTGCCTCCCTCCCTGGCCCTGCACCTGGTTTTCTCCATTTGCCAATTATCAAATGAAAAAAAGCCATAAATCATCATCACCTCAGAGGCAAGTCCCCTGCAACCACAGCATCCCAATTCTGTGGCATGCTCCACAGTGAAATCACTGCATGCTCACACAAGGGCACATTTTGTTCTCTTTCCTTCTGTTCCCCACCACTTTTGATGGTTCCCCTGTTCTGCAGTACCTTCAGATGACATCTCTGAGGCAATCACTAGGGTTTTGCTTTGGCTTTTTGCTTGTTTGGCTTTTTTTTTTTTCTTTTTTTTGCACTCCTTAAAACCCCTGAGGAAGTAGAGGAAGTACCTACACAGGATTTTTAGATTAACTCCCACACACCAATCCCAAACCTCTCTTCTTCCTCCACAGAAGTGAAAAATAGGAAAGATAGTTCAGCAAGGCAGAGAGGTCAGTGGATAAAACCCTAGGAGAGATGGAGCCCCAGCACCAGGGTTGTTAACTTGCATGATGAATGTATTGAAACTGGTTTAATCTCCAGGATCTTTCCCTTCTGCCCACAGACCTCACTTCAGTTCACTGCCCCTGGTGTATTCCGTGGTGTTCGGTACAAGGAGAAAGGTCTTTGGTTGGGAAAAACAGTCAGAACTATCTCAAACAGGGTTTAGATGTTTCAGTCCTAGGTTTTTCTGTCATGTTTGTAGGGAGAAAACCCTTGGAGTAAAAATCTCTAAACCCTGACACTTATCTAGGGCCAACTTCTGAATAGCCAGTATAAAGTTGGTTTGTTATTATATTTTTGCATTTCAGAAGAGAGAATACAAAAGGCATTTTTGGTCAGTCCACGGAAGAAGTGGAGAAAGTCAGTATGAATATGCAAATATACACAGGTCGTGACAGACAAAGTCTACAAGTAAAAGATCAAACTCATGTTTCTCAGCTTGAATTTGCCTTTGCATTTTGACCTCATTGAGGTACAGTGACTTGCTTTCAACCTTGCCTTAGCAGCTAAGAAAGGTGAAAAAGCTGCTTTTCCTGTGGAAGTGAAGGCAGAAAAAAAGTTCAACAAATACCAAGATTCACTTTGTCTTAATGTTACTGCAAAGGAAAAGAGACCAGCACAGGTTGTGGATGTCGGGATCATGAGTGAACATGCAACTGCAAATATGAAAGGAATTGGAATATGCCAGAGAACTGAGCTCATCAAGTCATTTATAACAGCAGGGGCAGAGCAAGGGAGAGTCCTTGCAAAGAGAGGGTAATACAACAGAAATCTTACTGCCAAGGGCTGTAGTTACATCCAACACCAAGCAGTTTAATCATGCACCAAGCCTTAGTTTCACCTCCAGGTCTGGTCTTTTGTCTCTGCCCACAGGCTTTGTGTGCACAGTTGGCACATGTGGAGATGCCTCATGTCCTTCTTTTAAAGGTAACAGAAGAATAAAGAGGAGCCTCTAGTTCTGTTTTTTTTTTCCTCTCTCTTTTTGATGGGGAAAGAAGAGCTGACTTTAAATTTGTCCCTTTTGCCTTCTTTTCCACACGGCTTGTTTGTGGTTCAATTATTGTGATATTCTCCCTACGGATAGTGATGCTTGGGGAATCTGGTAATACTTAACAAACATATGAAAATAAAAGGATCCTGTCTGCCAAGCAGAAAGTAATTAAGGAACCTGGAACACAGAGGGCAATAAAGTTATTGAAGGAACAGTATTCATTAAGCAAGATAAAGCACAGCAGGGCATGCAGTGCTGGCCCTGCCCCTGTGCCCTACACAACATCAGCTACCCAAGGGCTGAGCTGCACTTTGGAGGCTGTGAGGCTGCAAGCCAGGAGCCAGAGGAACACAGCACTAATGAGAGGAAAGCCCAAACTACAATCTCTCACTTCTCTTCGAAATCAGCCCTTGTTTAAATTAAAGTTCAGCAGCTGGCTGAACAAATAATTCCCAACACCATTCTTAGCCTAAACTCGCTCCTCAATGTTATTCTAGCACTGTATTTTGCTGTATGAATCCTAGATTAGCTGAAGAATGGCCCTCAGTAGGATTTATTGCTCTATGTTAGAGGTTTCTTCACTCTGCCGGGCTGATACAGCATTGCCTCTTCTTGTGAACAGGGGTGCATGTACCAAACTGAGCAACAAAACAGAAATAAACCCCTCAACGCCAACCTCTCTGTTTACAAGTTCAGTTTCTTCAAGCATGCACATGGAAATCTGTGCTTTTGTGTCTTCAGGCAAGTTGCAGTAACACAAACTCTCCAGAAACTCCATGAAACATTTACTCTATAACGTGACAGCTCTAATTTTGGGGCATGCCCCAGAAGCTGCTGCTTTTCATGCTGATTGAAAAGATCTCAGGTCCATAGCAGAGACCTTCAGAATCATCTGGTTGTATCCAAAACTTTCTGTTAAGTGACAATGGTTGTCACTGCAGTTTCATTTTCCTGTGTTTCCACAACACAGGAAGTAGTTATTATTCCCACTTCCCAAAGACAAAGAAAATTGTCTCATTCAAAGTCACACAGAAAGTGTGTGGCAGGAATGGGAGGTGGAGCTGAGTCTCCCAGCCCTTGTCATACCCTAATTCCTGATCTCCTTCATAATGACCTAAGAAATCTGGGGATTTTTTTCCTTTGTTTCTTTTTCTTCCTGTCCTCAGAATGTATTTACGTTTTATTTTAAACCTTTTCCGTTCAGCCCTTAAGGGTAGAAACATGATTTGAACCACAAGCACACATGACCCCAGGACTTACCACTCTCTGGTTATTTCTCTCAGTTCTTGCCCGCTGGTTGCAACGCCACATTTATATTCCATACTCTAAAACGCTTACAAAACAGGTAATATGCACGTAACCTAGACCCTAGATTAAATTAAAAGTATTTAAACTTTTGAGTAATCCCATCAGGGCAAATTCAAAGTTGCAGCACATGTGATAATGTCAGTGTTTAATTATAGCCCACAATAACCTTCTCTATTTTGCTGGTTTCAAATGCTTCCACAGACCACACCCAGGAGCTGCTGGGAACACGTGAACAGATGATGACGATTTTGCTGACAATTAACTACACATTATCAAGGCTTCATTTAGCTAAACCCAAAGAGTGTAGCTGGACACTGATCCCAATGGATGCCTGCTACTGAAGGGGGCAAGGCAGCTTCCCAAACCCTCCCGTCCAAGCAGCCCTGTCACGGGGCAGCCCCACACCAGCTGCATCAGTTTCCCAATCATATCCAGCCTGGCCTGGTGCTGCACAGCTGAATCTGGGGGTATCTGTGCCAACAGCCATATTCTGGTGAAATGGCAATGGCACGGGGACTGTGGGGCTGGGCACGCTGACAAAATCCAGGTGGAACGGTTTGCATTCGTTTGCAGCCTGCTTTGGGAAAGCCAGGGAGGAGCCCTGGCTGCTGAGGCCAGACCTGGGACAAGGCTCATCACGGGAGGGTTTAGGGGTGAACGTGGTGGTGCTGGGTTGACTCTTGGGCTCGATGAGCTTCGAGGTCTTTTCCAGCCTTGGTGAGCCTGTGATCCTACACACGGGTGAGGGGGGTGCCGGGTGCAGCCCCACGGCCCCGTGTCCCACTGGGACACCCAGGGTCAGCTCACAGGAGGTCGGGGGGACAGCTCCATGCGGGACAGCAGCTCCCAAAGGCACAACTCCTCCCTGCCGGCCTCAGGGCCCTCTGACCACTGAAGGGAGCCCATGCCATTGGCGTTTCCTGCCCAGTGGCAGGACTTCCCCTCAGCAGGACCTGCTTCCTGCACCTTTCCTCCCCATCCAACCAACCCTAACAGAAACAATTCATATTTAGTCCTTTTCTGCTGCTTTTCCCCGATCCCTTGTTTCTAAAGCTTCTTCTCCTGTCGCCCAGCTGCCCCGCAGATCATGCTGTCCACACCTCTCCCAAACTTTACAAGATGTTTTCTTCTTGTACACCTTCCACCCTGGAGTTTTTGTGTGCACAAGAACTCTCTCAATTCCTGACCCCGCTGCCCTGGATCAGGCCTCAGAGTGTCTCACCTGAGTCAGAAAACATCCTCTTTCCACCTAAAAATGACGCATTTCCCATTTAAATGACCACTGCCACAACTTCTATATCTTACTACTTGGCAGGGAGATGGAAATACGAGGAGAGTGTCTGAGTGTATAAATAAAGCAGGAGTTTATCATAATTTATTTATAAAAACTATTTCTAATCTAATTCTTTGCCTATTATCTAGGGGCAAGAGAGAGGAGACAAAAAAAATGGTTCTTAATCAGGAATTGCCACATGGAGTGGTTTTGATTAATATGCAAAACATAGATTATAAATAGATTTATAAATAAATGATCAACTACGGCTGCTGCTTTATTTATCTATGGACTTGCAGAAAATTTGAAGCCTGACTTCTGATTAAATGAGAATCACCACTAATGGTGGACTGGCTGGTGCAAAGGGACTGGTAAAGGAAAGTGAGAATATATTTGCATAGCACCTTTGATTCAGAAGAACTCCCAAGTGCTTTGCAGAATTAATATTATATTTTAGGGGTCACTTCATCCATTACTGAAATGCAGCCTCCGAGGAGGAGGGAAGATAACTTTCTGCATCTATTTCACCTTTCCTTGAAGATCTCTAAGCACTTTGCAGACTAATTAAGCCTCCTATTGTATCTGTGCAATCCACTCCTCCTGCCAGTTACTAAACCAGTAAGACCGAAAGTACCAGGAATAAAACCAAGGAAAATTCATCAAGCTGGTATAACTTCATTTCACTTCCAGATCATCAGGCTGAGGTCAGCTTGTAGCTCAAAAAGATGAACTCAGCAGAACGGCAGTGCAGATCTCAAATCACAATGTAAAAAACTTAGGAGTCAGACCCATTGTGTCCAGTATCACACCCACACAAACTTCTCGTCTAAGAGCTCTGTAGCATCCCACCATAAACAAAACCTCAGCCCCAAGGTTTGCAGCTCTGTCCAAGAGCCTGCACTTCTTTTCACTGCTCTGTCCTGCTGTGGAGTCACACACATCCCTGGGACACTGGAGTCCAACACGACACTTTAGGCAAACTCTAAAGACCTGAGCTGCAACACTCAACCCACTCCATCTGTACTAAACCCATTCACCTGGGTCAGACTCCCCCAAATCCATCCAGCAGCAGGGCACAAGGGAGAAATACATCCCCTGAAAGTGCTGGTGAGTGGGTTCAGACTCTTCCATTTACCTTGCCTTTTAAAAATAAGAGAGGCAAAGCATTTCTTTTCATATGGCAAGGCTGTCCTGCCAAGTCAGTTTTCACAGCTGAACACTTCCCAAGGTGCCAGTTCTGCAATTCAGGGCCTGGATGGGATCCCCTGAGCATGATGGATGGCTTTAAAATAAAGGCACTGCGAGAAGTACCAGCTGTCCAGGTGCACATTGGATCAGCTTGGCTGAACCACCCCTCCTCCTCCTTTGCCTGCCTCTGAGGAAGGAGTAGGAGCTCATCCTGTGCAGGAGGAAGGCTTTGATGGCAGGAGAGACACAAAAGCCCAGCAGACATGAGCAAAGACATGGCCACAGGTAGGTCACATCTCATCCAAATGTGAGCCTGCTTTTACTGTGTCCAAAATAACCTGCTGTTATATGGCAAGTTTTTGTGACTGCTTTTCAATTCCCTCTATTTGACCACCTCATTTCTGACTTCTTCACCCCAACAACCAGTAGCTAATAGAAGAGGCAGAACAAGGGCAAAATTAACTTTTTTCTTCAAATAAACCAAGCTCAGCCTCCAACGACACCCCACCCCCTACACACACTTCTTCCCTGTGTTCATTCCAGGTTTCTAGATATCCCTAGAAAGGGATTTCATTCTAAACCACCCTGTTAATTAACAGTTTCTGTTTGGAGCCCAGACTATGGAAATCATCTTTGAACACTCTTTGCAACCAGCAGGGCCATCTTGAGCAACGGGCACCTGTGTAGCACTTGCTCTTTGAGGACACCTGGGCTGAAATTCAGCCATAAAGAAGGGCACCGATGTGGCTGCTTGCACATTGTGCAGAGGCAGTCTAAGCACCCTTGAAAGGAGAAAGTTGGGTTTTATACAGGTTTTCTTCTCACAGGGCTTTATGAGGCAGCACAGACCACATCCCAGATGTGCTGGGGCAGCTGATTCTGTAAGTGACATAGTTCAAACTCCATTTAGTAGGAACCATACACCAACACAGCCCTACTTCCTCTCTCCACCCAGCAAACTAGCAGCGTGGCCAGTCTATTGACTAAAGAGAGCAGATTTTACCACAGCAATAATAGTTTGTCCGGAGAGAACATTACCCCTCATTGCCCAATTAGAAGAACGTTGAAGGCACGGAAATGCCTTTTGAATAAACACTTGATAACCCTCAATAAAACTGTAAGAGAGAATTACTGCAGATTTACTGCCCAGGAAAGGAAAGCTCTTCAAGGCACAGCCAAGAGCTTATTGCTTCTTATTTAACATTGATAAATGCAAGAGCTCCACAATCCCCCAGCAACCTGGGCTAAAGCTTAGCAGGGAAATAAAATAGGTACTTGATGGGGTGCCCACAGAGGGATGGAGGGGAACCACAAGCCACAGTGGCTCTGAGTTGCTGTGCTTGCTCCAGGTTGTGTGGCATTTACTGAGGGCTGCGTCACCCCTTTGGCGAGGCAGCTCCACCGAGCAGCAGCACAAACATCCCTGCTCTGCCGTGGGGACATGAACTGCCCAGGCCCTGCAGCTGCAGGGCTGAGCTGGGCTGGGATTGCTGCCCTTTGGCTTCAGAACCTCCCCTGTGCTTCCACAGAGAACACAGCTGTGAGGCACATCTGCACGGTGAGAACACCTCTCTTCCTGCTGCCTCGCTCGGAGGAAGGAGCACCCTAAAGTGCACCAGGTGTCAGCCTGGCCACCTCTGCCGTGAGGATGCTTAAATTGCATTTGGGTTTTCTGAAAATGTGTGATTGGCAAGGAGGAAGGAACGGGTTGGCTCTATTTACACTAATCCAGGTTTCCCAGCCCAGCTGCCCAGCCACCTCGGGCAGCAGCCCTTCCTGCAGGAGCACAAGGGGGATGTTCACAGCCCCAGGGAGGATTCCACAAATGAACATTGACATAAAGGTCTTGCCCTTGCTGATGAGCATTGATGTGCTGTTTTCTGTATTCACAGCTCTTGGTGATGGGGAAGCATTTACAGGATGATTCTGTTTTCCTCCTTAAGAAGTCTAGCAAGGGAACAGCCCGGTGCTTAAAAAATAAACACCCAACAAAAACCATCACTAATTCCCTTATCATCTGTATTCCCTTGAACAGATTTCCTTCCCAGTAGCGCTGTAGCCAGTGCCTTGCATCCTTGGGAACACCCAGGGTGCTGGGGATCACAAACCCTGCCAGCAGAGCAGCCCTGCCACCACCCACGGCAGCAAATGGATCCTGATGCTTCCACTTCTCCTCTTCCAAGAAAGGATCAGTGGCCAGGCCCAGCCACTTGTGTGTCACAGTTCCACCACCCTCTCCAGCCAAGGCAACCCTTCCCATGACACAGCCAGTACTGGCTGATGTTTGTTCTGTTTTAGCAGCTGCTGCTTTATTGAGGGAGCCTGCAAACTGTACTTTGGAGACCTTTCCTGCTCACACTATTAATGCACAGCGAGCAATCTTCAGGGTAATGGAGGAGGGCAATCAAAGGAAATTTCTCTCCAGGCTCCCACTATTATTTCCTATCCAAAAAATAATATTAAATGGGATCTACCATTCTAGTAATTAAAGAGATAATGTGCTATTTTATGTATTATTGGATCCCTCACACAAGTAAGTGGAGTTACATTCCTGCTGATGTTCCAAGGGCTTTCTGGATGCAAAAAATATCTCTGAAAGACAAAGAGGTTAAGCCATTTAAAATATCATTACACTGTTCCTCTAGCACAAAAGCTGTATTATCACTCAAATGAGGGTGTATCAACACCTTCAAATCTTTTGTGATTTATGTCTTAAGCACTGTGCATGGCAGAGATGGAGCCCTGAGGGTTTTCCAAGTGGGGAAACTGAGGCAAATGTGAGGGGAAGAAAAAGGGTTTTGTCGGGTACTACGGCAGGTTGGTGACATGTGGGACAGAGCACCTTCCCCGAATGAAGCTGGATCCAGATTCAGAAGTTCATGCCCAGGAAGTTGCCAAATGCTGGTCTGTAAAGAAGAGAAAAGAATCATGTAAGGAATGAAAAGTAACACTCAGTAACGAGGACACTGATGCTGGATTGTCCAACTCTCCTGGTGATTTTTTTCTCCCCCTAAAACAGTGGGATGAACCTTGCTTATCTCTTACATAAACTTTGGGGTTTGCTGGTCAGCATTGGAGTTATTAAACCTGCACCCCCTTTGCAATGCACATTTTGGAAAACACTCCCAAGACACGGGTCCAAATCTGTGTAAAAAATGAGAATACTTCCACATAGCTGCTGGCACATTCTGAGCAGGCTGCTGCAGTTGTTCACACTAATTCAGGAAGAAAGGAGGATATAAATTAGGCACTGAGCTGGCGTGTAATCAGTCTGTGCATGTTATTACAACAACAGGAACATCCTTGCACTTCATCTCCTGAATCAGTAAATAAAATCCAGTATCTCTCTGAAATCAGATATGTTGTCTTGGATTGCAAAAGGTAACACAAAACTGAAAGAAGAGGAAGGCTTTTCATTCAGAAAAAAACTTCTGATACCGACATTTAAACTGGAATTTGTTTAAAAGGAAGAATAAAAGCTCTAAAAGACACAACTCTCCTATTTTCATAAACAAAACAACCAAACGTAAAATTCTCCCTGTGCAATGCCTTCAATTAATAATGTAAAGTGTCTGCCTCCATTTATAAATCCTTTTTATGAATGCTGAATGTGGTTTGTATCTTTTCTCTCACTTCATCAGATGCCATGAATTGAAGGCTGTAACAGAATCCTGGCTATTGCTCTTTTTTTCCCCCACACACAATCACATCCAAATTTTTCAATGTTTTTTTAATGCTCCATTTCTCTTAATGGCAAATGAGGTTTCAAAATGTAGAGGAAGTTTTGAAAATATATTGGTGAAACAACAAATTGGAAAATAAAGGGAGGGAGAAAAATGAAGTAATATCTACAGCACATTATAGAAGTAGTAGGGGAAAATATTGGGAACATGAAGAGAGAAAGCTTGAAGTGCTCACAATAGTGAATTCTGCTGTTTTACAGAATTCTCCCTAGAAGAGCAGAGGAAAAATTATTAATGGATGTCCAGCACAATTCTGACTTACAGTAACACAAACATTTCTATAACAACTTTAAAAATATTCTAATTTTAAATGTTTTATATCCAAAATTTGTTAGGATCTGCATTTTTCAGTTATTTCTGCAGCAAAGTTTTTTTCAGTTTGAGTGAAGCAGCAAAAGTTCCAGCAGGCACTGCAACACTTGGTCGTTTTGCCATCTCTTTAGTGACCTTTCTTGCTTTCTTGCCCATCAGACTCTCACAAATGATGTCTGATTCCTACCATGCTCAACCATTTCTGTTCCTGCACTGCAAAAGTTGCAATTTACATTCTGCAAGGTTTTATTTCTCATAAATATCTTGTATCTTACTTATATATAAAACTTGTATCTTTAGTGATAAATATTTCTCTTTAAAAAGTTAGCAGGAAGCAAGCAGACAAGTGCAAGCCCTTCACTCGAGGCAACGTCGTTGTCTACAAGGAAAAAACAACCACGAGTGCAGATTTTTTCCTTTTCCCCCAGAAAAGTTGCATTAGATTTGCTGATGTGTGCTGGCCATCAGTCATGCATCCTGCAAACCTTCTCTGAGGAGCTGTTCACTCATGGACCATCACCTCTCTGGGAAAAAAAGGCACAACACAAAAATCTTCCTCTTACCAGCAGGCTCATCCTGTGAATTTTGACTTTGTTGACTTAATGTCCAATTAATTCCTTGTCCTAAGTGTGGATTTGTACAGAATCACTGGCGTGTCTGAGAAGACCAAACCAAGCTCTAGATTTTATAACTCAAATATTTCTTTTTTTGATGCTTCTTTATTGCTTGTATTACCACGATCACAATGGTAAGGCAGCTTATTCACCCTTTCTACCAAACAAACCTAAACACACTCCAAAGCGTATCAAGGGAAGCCTAAATCTGGGGAATGCAGCCTCCAGATCTCTGGATGAAGTTACCAGAGTGGGGAACAACCACAGAAAGTGCCACAATTCTTTTGAGAAAGCAGATTAATGTGCAATATCTATTTCATGGGTGCATCTCTACTCCTGTGCTTAGGGAGCTCAGATGTTTATAAACAGGGAGTACTTTCTCTGCAGGATGGACAATTCCAACTGCTCAGAAAGAGACAGAACAAGGGAAAAAACCAGTAATTACTCCCTGTTCAGTGAGGAGGAGGTCCAGCCTCATGCTCAATGTCACTCAGGAAGTCTGGGGCAAAACTGGGAGTGGACTTTGAATTCTAAATTTACAGTGCAGATATTAATTGCAAAGCTCTATTTTAGGACCGTGTACAGATTGAATTCAATGAGCCAAATTCTGACAGTTTGTTCTGTGTGACTTTCATTCCTGCTCTAAGTTACTGCTATGACACTCACGGTAAAACAGCACAGTGGTAGTTAGGGGTTGCAGTAAGGCCCCATCTCACAGAAAGAAAATTTAACCCCCTTCTTCTAAGACTAGGGGAAAAATTGCATCTTTAGGACCCATTTTGAGCTGCCACACTGCACCAAGGAGGCTTTTTCCCTCTGCAGCTTGTGTACAGCAGCTCAGCTCTGTCTGTTTTCCCTACCAGCTGCTCTACACACACCACCCCTGTCAGCGGGAAGGTGCAGAGAAATGAATGAAGACTGATGATTAACGAAGAAAGAGGGTGAATATTAATCATGGAGTCAACATTTGATGGGAACACTGATGGAATAGTGGTCCCACTGGAAGTTGTTAGGAGTTGATTTTTATGCCCCAGGGCAGTAGTTTTAAACCAGGACTGGTGATGGAAGAGAGGTTGCTTGTAATGTATTAAACAGGCCATTGTGGAAAACATACCTTCAGCCTCCCCCTGGCCTGACTCCTTCTTTGTTGAGAGCTGTAGCCCAGGTCTGCTGTGCACCTGCATTCCCCCAAACACCCCAAACTGTAAAGATCCAACCTTTAAACAGAAGCAAAACAGGAACAGGACATCTCCGTTTTCCCTTGCTGAGCTGCAGGACAGCTCTCACCACCTCATGTTAAATGAAGAAATGCTGATGTTGCTGGTTCTGAGCAACTTTTCTGCTGTTCAGCAGCCTTGTAGTAGACCAGGAGAACTTCCCCAGCTGGGTAATTCAGGTTTGAACTTTGGCTATTTGCACCCTGCTCCAAACCACTTTGAAGGCAAAAGCAGTCACAGCTGGATCATGCAGTGGTGTAGTCAAGCCCTCCTAACCTAGGCTGGAATTTCCTGTATCTCAAATTAACAACTGCACTTGCAATCAATGCCACAAAATGGACTTCAGCATATATCCAAAAAGTTCTGCTGGTGTTGTTCCAAAGGGGTTTTATCTGGGGGAGGAGGGGATATGAAAAGAAAGAAGGGCTCTACTCAGAGGAGGTACCAATTGCTGTTAATTCTGTTGAGGTCAATAGATTTACCAAGTTTCTCAGGGACAGCTCTTTGGGGTTCCTAAGGTGCTCCCTCTTCTAAGCTCTACCAGTACTCCAAAGGACACAGAATCACAGCACATGACATGTTTCCTGAACTTACTGCACAAATGAATCCATACCATAGCTCCTGTCAGGAAAATATCACATTCCCAGCAGCTTTGTGTATAGACAAGGTTATTTTTTCTAAATAAAAGTCCAATTTTAAAAGTACAAACAGCTTTCATACCTGCAGGAAAAGGTTAGGCAGAGAACTGGTTGGTTATGCATGTTACACATGCATTTTTCTATAGATTTAGGCGGATTTTAGCAATAATTGCTTTCCCAAAAAGGAAATGTGTCTGCTCATGGGATGCAGCTCAACTACCCTTCCACCGACGTGTCCCACAATATGAAGGAAAACAGAAAAATTATTCCCTTGATTTCAGCTACAGGGGAGAGCGCAGTTGGCCACAGTGCAACAAGTCACAAAGAATCCCAAAGGGACAAAACAGAAATTCTCCCAAGTGCACTGAGGCCAGAAGCAGCTGAGCAGCAGAAGTCATTTAATCCTCAGTGCTGCATTTTATCCAGAACATTGGGCCTTCAACAACCCAGAAACCTTCAGGTGCATGTTCATAGTTAGTTAACGCTGTTCCAGGGCGGGGGATTTGCAGATATGCAGATTATTTGCCTGGGAGCAAATACGTGGCCCCTGCTCCTGTTTTTGCCTTGCAGTTCCCGGGGTATCCCTGACAGACACCCAGGATCGCTGCTTCCCTGCACAGCAGCTGCTTGCAGAGCAGACACAGAGGGGATGGCTCAGGCAGCTCTGTCCTAACATCCTTATAAAAGTAGGTGCTGCCTTGCAAAGGCTGCGACGCTCTGCAGCTCCCCTGAATAAATAACTTCTTAATGCGTCTGTCATTTCAGGTGTCAGAGCAGAGACAAGGTCAAGCTTGGAGAGAAATCAGCCTGCTCCATCCTTGACCCATCATTCATCACTGCATTTGTCCACAGCCAAACAGCCCAGCTGGTTAACAGGGAAAATACCTTATCTGAGCTCTAAAAAGGTCCTGTTTCTGCTGTGGAGAAGTTTATTAATAATACTCTCCAGAAAGCAGCAGGAGCTTTGATGGACAGCATTGCAGGGACATTTTTCAATAGAGAAGTTAAAATCCTACACTGTGCACCCAATCCCCAGGCTGGGGGAGACAAGAGGTTAATTTTGCAGACAGCAAATGGTGGCTGTAAGTTATTAGAGATTCACAGCACTGGGGATATACAAGCCTTGCCTTCACCTTTCCTCATGGATCATGTACAAGCCGTCCTGGCTGTGTTAACACTGCCACACCACGCAGGTGCCCCCTCATATCACCAGGCAGTAATCAGCACTGATTTCACAGCATTAGGCATGGTTATTAAAATACACACCTGAATTCATGCTCATTCATATGGATTTCAGCTGTCTTTACAGGAAAGATTCCTAGTTCCTAAGGAAAAGGAAAACTTTAAAAGGTGAAGCTTTGTCCCTAAGGCAAAAAAGTATGTGCTTTAATCACTCTTATGAATTGCTGGCATTTGTGTGAGGGTTTGGAATTTGGGTGAGGTGGGAAGAAGGGATGCAGGATTTCTCCTTTGAATGCAGGATAGACAGTGAAAAGTTAGGAAGTGTTGATCCATCAGGTTCATTGGCAAGGCGCTTGCAGCTGCTTGGTGATGGCTTCAGTGTGCTCACAGCCTTAATAAACCCTGTCACAGTAGTAAATGCAGGACCTGGAACCCACACAGATTTGGTATAGACCCAGGCTGACCTCTGAGTTTGACTCCTTCCTGCTGAGACAGCTACACCGGCAACACTTTTTAAAATTCTAATTTTTACACACACAGACTTCAGTTAAGAGTTTATGGGCTCAGACACACAGACAAGTTCCTACAGTCTCAAGTTTCCAGCTCCCACCTAAGCCATGGTAAATGTCCATGTAGGAGCACTTTAAGCATGACAGTGCTGGAATTTTCCGCTCAGCGCAGCTTTCCTTCACTGCAAGCTGAATGAAGCTGAAGAGTTAGAAGACGTAGCCCTGAGGTTCTGCAGGCACGACCCACACAGCGCTCAGCAGGTGTCTGTGTTAGTGCTTTGTGTCAGGAACAGCCTAAAGCCACCTGTGATGGGCAAAAGGAAAAAGGGGGAAAGGCAAACACTGGGTGTTCTCTCTGACCCTGGTCCTGGGCATGGCAAGAGCCTGACATGACTTAAATGAACTTTTTGGTCCTTCTGCAACTGGTGATCAGCTGGCACCTTTCAGGGGTACGGCACTGCTGTGCACCAGTGGTGAAAGCTGGCTGCAAAGTTAGTTCCTTGGTTCACCATACTCTTCTCTCAAAGATTTTGTGTTCATTTACATGCATCAGTTGTATTATCTCAATGTTCCAAGAGCCACAGCATTTTGAGGCAAGGTGACCACGTCTTATAACTACTTAAGTACTCACAGGTACAAGAAGCTTACTCAAACCATCAGTAACTGCTCCGCCTACTTAAAATAAGAAATAGCCTTGAGATTGCCAATGGGGTGTAGTTATTTAAGTGGCGGCTGAGATTTTCAGAGTAACACATTAGATCCGAAAATCCTGTGGGCAGCGATGGCTGAGGCGTGTGCCCGTCACCTCTGAGATCCAAGGCTGCACCCAAAGCCCCGCCTCAGTTTGAGGAACGAGGCTCTCTTGCCCTCCAGCATTTGTTACCCCAAATCTTTCAGCATTCCTCAGCTAAGTTCCCATCATCGCTCTCCCAGTGCCGACTCAGCGGCTCCATTAGCCCCTCGTTTGTTTGCTGGGAAAGGTGTTCCTCTGCTTTGTTTCTTTGGACCTAACATTTTCTTTTTCTTTTTTTTTTCTTTTTTTTTTTTTTTTGCCTCTTTCCTCCCTTCGCAGGGTGACAGCTATTTTATCACCTACAACAAGAAATGCTGAGCCTGTTGTGCAGGCAAAACATTTGCAAAGGGGCAGGGGGTACACAGAAAGCAGTAGGAAATTGATAAGGGCTGTAAAGTAGCTTTATAAAAATGCCGACAAGCCTGTTCAGGGCACAGAGCACCTGCACCTCTGCCCCCGGCAGCGCTTCCTTCAGATGCTCCTATTGTTTTCATTACTATTTGTGACTCGATCATTAATAAATTACTATTTTTTTTTCCTGTTGGCTCCAGCCACCAAGGGAGCCAGCAGGTGCACCACTTTTACAATTAGCCCTTCGTAATGCATGGTTGGCAAGAAAAGTTGTCCACAAGCTGCAGAGTTTACTGACTGGATTTCTGCTTGATGGCCACAGCACTTGGAGCAATTAGAGAAGAATGTGCAGGAAAGCACCTTAATGCATCTGCTTATCTGGCCAAAAACTTCGACAGAGGGGCTAAATCCAAAACTTTGAGTCCTGCTCATGAAACTGGGACACAGGGAGAATGCAGGGCAATGAGAGCAAGCCGTGGCTTTTTAAAAGCATCATTTCTACCACATATTACACTTTCCTGCTTTGATTCCCCTGTACTACATGGTTCAGATCAAATAGAAGAGAAGTGGGACTGAAAAGCTGATAAAACTGGGCTGACTTTGGTTTGAGAGGGGGCAGGAGAGCATCAAAATCAAAAAGTTGCTTATTTCCATCTTTCAGTAAATTCAGGTCTGTTCACACCAGGGCTCTGCTTTGCCACAGCAGAATTGTTCTCCTCATTCATGCTGGGAAAGTTATGGATGCACTGAATTCCCTTTCTCATTTGATACGATTTCTCAATACCATCATATCTGCATTTTCCTAAAGGGTGTTGCAGTGTTTGAACAGCAGCTAAGGGGAACAGGTTGTGGTTGTCTTTGAGGGGGTCGGGTCAGGGACTGGCACCTTCTAGAGTGGAGGTTATTTCATTTCCACGAAGCAATTTTCCCCCCCAGGTGAAAAAAAAAAAAAAGAAAAAAACAAAAGACAATGCAGAGGAAAGAACATAAATTATTTGGTAATGCCTAAACAAGATTAACAGAAAGTGAAAATTCCAAGGAAGAGTAACTTACCACAGATTTCAAAGCCAGCAAAGCCAGAGAAGTTGTGTGCCTGCTTGTGACAGTTTTCCTTCAGTCCCTGTCAACTTGGGTGTTTCACACAGTTTTGGGCACAAAGCATGTTGGCATCTCTGTCAGAGACAGCCAGAGGAAACACACGGGGTCTAGGGGCAGAGGAAGACAGAAAAAACATATTAAAGATGACATATGTTGAGAACTTCCAAAATCAGAGTTTGCACAGAGCTGGCCCCATTGACTCTGCTGTCCTGCCTTTGGGAGCCACTTCTCCAGGATGTTCCAGGGCAGGAGGAACAAGGCCTGCAGCAGGCACAAGTGGTATAATCTGCTACAGAGCAGTCTGGAGACTGATTCAAGCTTTAATTCACGAGTCCTCTTCAAAATCACTTTCCATGAAAGGCAAAACTTGCTATTATATTAATCACTTCTGAAGAAGCATCCAAGCTCCTTCTTGTGTGTTGTTAATTTGAACCAGACAAAACAAATTAAAAAAAAAAAAAAAAAAAAAAAAAACAACATTTTCCCCCCTCACTTTACATGATGGCAAAAGAAGAAATTTTCCAAAAGACTGTCTTAAGAGATCTGGAAATCACCATGAATTCAGCACAGCAACACCTGAGACAAGAAAGCCCCCACTGCAATTGATTTTATGTAGAGGTCCAATTCTCTGGTGAGAATTTTAATCACTACATGATCAGGTCATTCTTTGTGACCCAACAAGTGTTCAGTCCTAAAAAGAGTAAAATAATTCTGACAGGAGAGACTGCAGAGTTGAGCCCGTAGCTCTCACAGCAAGTTTAATGGATGGAGACAGCATGGGAGCACTTTGGGAGAGGAGTCCCACCTGTGCCCCATCCCCAAACCCACATCACCCAGTTCACATTTGGTGCTGCTTTCGTACCCTCCTGAGAAAAAAAGCTCATTGTGGTGAAAAAAGATAAAGCTTGTCACAAGCCAGGAGCCTCCAAAGAAGGAGAAATTAAGGCAGGACCAGTTAGAAAAGTGTTTTAATAGGAAATCCAATGAACAGTTGACTCAGAGCCACAGAATGAGGACTTTCTTAGGTGGGGTCAGACTGATGCTTTCTGCGTAGCTGAGATATATCCTCATTGCCCTGCAGCTTCCATGCTCGTGGCCTGCCTGTGATATCATCATGATTTTCCTGTTCCCTGCAATTCCAGGGCAAATCACTAATGCAAGACTAATTCTTTGCCTGCAGATTTTGGTCTGAAGTCCATAGCACTGAGCTGGCAACTCCCACCTGTACTAAATCCATCCTGCTCTCTACCTCCACCAAAATGACAACAAACAGCCTGAAATTACTTACAAAATTTTTTACCTTAACATGGGATTTATAACAACATGCAACCTCATTCAAATTCTCCAAGCAGATTCTCCTGGCCAGGTTTTTCTAATTAAAAAAAATTAAAAACCTTAAAAAAACCCAAAAAATAAAGAAAAATAGTCCAAGAGGGAGAGGAATATCACAGTGTAGTTGGATATAATTAAATAAAATAAAGGACACAACTGTAAAAAAAAAAAAAAGGAAAGAAAACCAAACAAAAAAAAACGAACACAAAACTGAAATGTTAGAAAACTAAATGTAATGGAATAGTTGCATGAAAAAGTCAGAGGAGTTTGAGTATAGTTTAATTTCAGCTTCAAAATCAGTTCTTGATTTAGCCCTGATCCTGGGAAATTTGATGTCCTCACAGGTTTGTTGAAGTTTGCAACTCGAAAACTAAAACAATGATTTCACCTCAAACACTGTTTTCTCCATTTAGCCAACATGGGGTTGTTTTCCCTTTTTTTCTCCGTCCTCATTTCCAGAATTAACAAGGCTTCCTTTGTGTGTTTGCTTTGCCCGGCTGTGAGCATGAGCCCTGCCCAGCCCCGGGGCTGTGTTAGAGGTGATGTTCCAGGGGCGCAGCCCCTCTCTCTCCCCCTGCCCCAGCTCAGCCGTGGCAGTCACTGCCATACGTCTTGCTGAGGCCACATATTGTTAAGCCATTAGACTTTCTCCTGCAACCCAAACACAGAGCCCCTGAGCTCCTTCCTTTTGCTTGACCTGAACTGTAGGTTCTGCTCGCAGTAAACTCAATCACTGTCCTTTCTCAGTCTGCTATTAAACCTTGGCTCTAAGCAGCCAAGAAATTAATCTCTGGTGCCCGACCTCTCTCAGCCCCGGCAAGCTCTACAGCAGCTCTGCACAACCTTTGATCCCCATCTGCATGGCTTCATCCATAAACAAAAGTACCTTGTGGAGTCCAGTGAACCCAGCTGGTCCCTCTCTAACATCACCTGAAAAAAAAGAAAAAAAGGAAAAACAGAGCACAAAGCCTTTCAGCTTGGAAGTTTTATGCTCTGCTGTAAAATCTTACCCTTAGATTAAAAAAAAAACAACAAGAAATTAAATCAGAATCTGCTGTCTCTGATCTGCATTTTCTGGGGTTCACATATATATTCACACTGTAATGTGTGAAAAACATTGCTTTCTGCACTTGCCAGCTCCTGTTATTGAGTGAGACAATGCCACACATCCCTCTCCTCTGCATATCTGGGATGCATGTCACTGTGGCAGTATTGCTTGTTCCTGGAGAGGGACTAAATCATTACACGTTTGTTAATCCATCATTCATCCTGACAGCTGGTGGTGCTTGCTGACAGCTCCGGGCAGAGGACAGCCACCAAACCCTGGTGAGCTTTACACTGAGATTCTAGCTAAAGCATCAGCATTTCAGGCAGGTTAGGTCTGCCTCTGGTAGTTTTATTTCTGTGATAGTTATCAGGGTTGCTGCAGCATAAAACTGCTCTCCAGAGTGCCGAGGACCAAACAGATGGGAGAGCGTCCATGGTGAAAGAGATACCCATAAAAATAAGTCGGGCACAAAGGGAGTATTCTTATCAATTTAAAGATGAGGAATCAAGGCTGAAAGCAATAAATCAATTTTCTTGAGGGGATGCAGGATATTTACAGGAAAGAAAGAGCTGAGCCTCAAATATTAATCTACTGCCCGATCCCTTTTCTGCTAGAACTTGAAAAAGTCCGAGAGAAATCAACCCCTCGTGCTCTGCCACACGGGAGAGCAAAACTGGCTACATCCCTCTGAAAGCCCCTACCTTCAAATTCCTCTCTGATAACATCTGAGCTCACACACCAATGCAGGCTGGCTTAACATAGTTGATGTGGCACTTTGGGACTCAAACAAACTGATGTTTTTTTCTAAATGCAAACAATAGACAATCTCCTTCTGTTTTATAACACTCTTTTCTTCTCCATATAAGCTGTTCAGCAGTCAGAAATTGACTATTTTGCAATTTTAGTAATAATCAGTTTATCTTTTATAATTTTCAGAAGTTCTCAAGAGACCTTCCCCTCTCACTGGGCACGAACACACAAACACTTGACTTGGCATTTGCCACAAGTAAGGAGACAAAAGCCCACACTACGGGGGGCAGAAAGCATTGGAAACCTTGTGAAATATATCCCCTTGGAGAGTCCTGCTCCCTTCTGCTTCTCTCCACCTCCAATTTTCTTTCTCCTCCGTTGTGCTGGAGACTGAGTCAATGGCATATATGGTTGTGCTCTGACCCCGGGGGTGCAGCAGCAGAAACAATAACTAAATTTTACTGAATTTTCCAAGTCCAGTATCAGTTGTGCATACAAGGCAAAGTTAAAAATCCTCCTCCTCCTCCTCTGTCTGTTCTAGGGGAGCCCAGACGGGGAGCTCCCTGCCTTTCCTCGCTGCCCCATCCCCGCACAGCAGCGGCTCTCGCAGCGGGGCTCCAGCAAAGCCTCAACTGCAGAAAGGAGTTCTCAACCTCAAGGGCAGCTGTCAAGCCCAGAAGGGAAAACACATATGAGATCACCAGGAAAACTGGGCAGTGCTGCTATCAAGCCTTTTAAAGCACAGCCCTCAGTTAATTCCTTTTAGAGGTCTTTGTTCAAGCGTCTCCCTTCTCGCAGCTCTCGGCCAGGAGCATGAGGAGACATGATCCTTCCCGTCGAAGAATTGCTGTCCACAGCTATTCCCGCTCAATAAGCTTTGTCACAGACTTGAGACTATTTTTGGAAGCTTTAAAAATATCTAAGGGGCACCTTTCCTTTTTACTCAGACACAGCATCTTTTTATGTTTAATAGAGAGATTTAAAAAAAAAAAATATTTCTGCTTAGCATCAACATGCTTTTCTGTTAAAAATAAAACAGCTGAGCTAGCGAGAAGGTTTGGGCAGGAGGAAATTCTATTTATAGAAACTTTTACAACAGTTATCACATGCTGATAAGGATCGCTGTGAACCACAGGCTCCACTGAGGGGTAGTGTGGGGATGAACCCGACACGGGAGGAGCCGGGGCAGCAGCACAGAGGAGACAAACAGCTTTGGGGTCATGCCCTGCTGGGGACGTGGGACAGGAGCAACCCTGAAGGAGGACACTCGGGAGCACTGCAAGTTCTTCTCCAAAGACAGCGAGCCCAGGAGCTACACACGGCGCTGTAAATTCCTGCTCTCCCAAGCCACACAAAAGAGCTTAAAATGCTCTTTTGCATTTTAAGCAGCAACTGAATGGAAGAGTATCTGTACTGTGTTGCTTGCTGATGTGGCTGAGACAGGGCAGGACAGTCGTGGGAGATGAGAGGGACCTCTGAAGTTCTGTGCAGTGAAGAGATTTTCTCCAGAGCATCCACTGCTTCTGCCTGCCAGACTGAGGCTTCCTCAGTCTGCACCCAGAAATAATCAGCATTTCTGAGTTATCAACACAGAAACTGATGGGTGAAAAAAAAGTGGGGGGGAAATGGTCGCATTTTCCTCTCCATTATAGGACCAACAAAAATTAAAGCCTTCAAACCATGAACAATAGGAAAGTGGGGGCAGATCTGATTTGAAACTATAGAGCAGATATGTCAAGATAATAATAGAAGTGAAATAATGACAGAGGTATCAGAGGAGGAGTGAGTCAGACCAACAGGCTTCTCTTCCAAGCCCTGCCACCAGTTTGCCACATGACTTTGAACAAGTTCCTTTTTCTGTTTGTGCTGCAAATTTCTCATCTCCAAACCTGCATCTACCTCGCTTGGAAAATGCCTGGGTTTGTAGGTATAAAACACAACACGAACCAAGTACTGCTGCCACCTTGCTATCCCTGGCTCAACACTGCTCTGAAAGAATAATCAAATATCTCTGGTAATCAATCAGCAGAAACTCTTCTGGAAGAGACTGGGTCAAGTCCTGGTTACTTAAAAACCCTCTTGAAGCAGGGGAAGCAGGATTTTCTCTTTCATGTCCAAAAATAAGGTATTTTCATGTCCTTCTGTAGTTAAAATTACCTGGTTTGAGCCTTCAGACGAACATAATAGCTGTGATATCCTAAACAGATAATTTCTGAAATTTCACGTTAATTCTCAAGCATCTGTGTGTTCCCAGAGGACCTCTCATTGCAAACAGGGATGGTACAAAAAGCAGAGTTTAAGGCATGCCATCCTTTAGCAATCAGATAATGTACATGGAAGTCGTCTTCTTGTAAAAAACAAATCCCTGATCATGAGACAACTTTACAGGGCCTTATTTGGAAGTAAAGTTGATTCAAGAGTAAAGCTGAACTACATTTTTGTTTCAATACCAAGCAGCAGAAAGAGAAGTGAAGAAGAGAAGCAAAGAGGAAGAGACAAGCTCCCAGTGTAGATTTTCATGGGAATTACTTTCTCATTTCTAGATTCGTTACACAGTTGCTCTTCTTTGGGCTCTACCAATTGGAATTTCCCCACAGATGATGGTCAGGGGTGTCTTCCAATGGTCTAAGTGTCATCTTCTCAGGTTTTTGGTAACATCTGTGTAAGAAACCCCAAGGAAACAACAGAATAATCCCTTCAAATTTGCTCAAATTTTGGTAAATTTGGTCAAATTAAAACACCCTACCAATAAAAACCGATAACATTTGCATGCAATGTTGCATTCTCCTTGGTGGGGAAGACAGCGTTTTGGCAGTGAGTATTTCACTCTACTTAGAGGGATC
The DNA here is from genome assembly GCA_013398055.1 of Ifrita kowaldi. Taxonomy (NCBI): domain Eukaryota; kingdom Metazoa; phylum Chordata; class Aves; order Passeriformes; family Cinclosomatidae; genus Ifrita; species Ifrita kowaldi. The sequence continues at coordinate 740,481 of VZRS01014431.1, forward strand.
CAGCAATTTACAGTCACCAAAAGAAAATCACCTTGCCTCACACTTGCCAAAATGCTGAGCCACCCTAACAGCTCCCAGCTCCCAAGCAGGAGCAGTGCCCTGCCCTGGTTGCACCACTGCCCACTCAGCAGCCCCCTGCACACTGCACAATGTGCTCTACGGAGTTCCCAAAATCATCCTCTGATATTTCTCTGAAAAATGACCATTCCTTTAACCCACGGCAACGCTTCTCCTGGTACTCTGAGATGGGACTCAACAGCACCATGGCCACAGCTCACGTTTCCACAGGCAGCACCTCAGCACCAAAGTGCTCCTGGCACAGGGCTACCATTTGTGCTGTAATTAAATTGAATCCACTCCTTGGCTTGGCTTTATCCCTGAACAATACCAGCATTTGAGTAATACATTCTCAGGGCACTAATACATCACCGGGCGAGCTCTGGCCGTGATGTATGGGCGCAATACATCAGAGTGCACTCCCGCTATAAGGATCTATGGGCACCATACATCATCAGGGTGAGGCTGAGTGCTGATGGATGGCTCCAAAGATGGCACCATGCAGCAGTGGGCCAGGCCAGGACCAGGAGGATAAAGGTTGGCATCACTGTTACCTGGTTTCCCAGTGTTATAATGCTGGCACTGAATCAGCCTTCCTGAATTGGAGTCTAACTTTAGCTCCTTATTTATTCATCCCCAGGTATTGTATTGCTGGAAGCACCTCTCCTGGGATGCATCATCCTCCCAGAGGTCCTGGGATGCATCATCCTCCCAGAGGTCCTGGGGGGTGGCTGGTGCACAATTAGCAGGAGTATATTCCCAGTCTGATGCGAGGGGTTTAGCCCATTAACACTGATGGCAGCAGCAGTGCTGGTGCTCTGTATATCACCAGAGACAGGCTCACACTCAGCCTCACACCCACCCCAGAGCACCTGCAGGTTAGTGGGGATGAAACAGTCACAATGCCCAGAAAACCCACGGAAGCCTACAGTAACTTCATTGTTTTCAAACATTCAGCCTCTTGAGAAAATGCACCCAAATTTGAAACATAAACCTGTCCAGCTTGTGGAGGCAGTGTCCCACGTTCCCTGAGGAAAGCAGCTGTCTAGAAGTGTGGGTTGTGACCCCACTGTGAACAAAACCCACATTCCCTTGTCCAAGCCATAAGAGCTCTGTAGGCAGCATTACTGCAAAGCAGTGCTGCTGTGGGGCTTGGGGGAACGATCAGGGCAGAGAAACGGGTGACTACAGAGGCAGAAAGGCAGCAAAGAGAAACATTTGCTGCCTGAGAGTCCTTCAGACATCCCTTTTGCAAATAGGAAATTTAAAGCATAGAGCAATATAGTCTCAGCAGAGTTTTAAGGATATTTGCTCGGGAGGAAAGCGGCCAAGGAGATCCCTAAATGAGCACAATCGTGCATCATCAGAGTCTGTGCCTGGGCACTCTGATCCAGTGCTGGGGATGGCAATGTCCTGGGGAGCAAAGGTGCTAAAACCAATCTCTGTGCTCCTTATGGAGTCACTCGGGGTCTCCCATAAAGCAGACTTACTGCTCTTGTGAAAGAAGTAACAAGTACAATAAGAAACAGATATCCCAGCCAACACCTCTGCCCAGCCCAGCCAGCCCCGAGGGGTGGTGAGAGGACTCTGGGCCAAGCCACAGCACATCCTTCTACCCCTTCAGCTCCTCAGGGCAGGATCTAACCCTCAGCACAACCAACCACCACAAGGACACAATTTTCCTTACACCACACGGGGAAGGGCTGCCACAGTCTGGGGAAGAGCCAGCCAGCCCTGCGTGGTGCACCCAGCTGCCCTCGTGGGTGGCAAGTTCAGCATCTTTACTGAGAGGTCAAGTCTTGCTGTCCTCAAAAGTATGAGCACAGTGACTTCCCTCCAGATGTATCCCCATAGTTTGCTTAACTTAGAAAAACCAGTTCAAAAATCCTAAGGCACTGACTGAAATAATTTCTCAGACTCTCAATCTAGTCTTTGAAAACAACCTGGAAATGACATTCTCATTAATTACACCCCATGTACCTAGAAAATGACAGCATTGCCAAGCTGAGTGCAACAAGAAAACAGAAAACAGCTTGGGCAGGTGGATACCAAGCACACTGTCATGAAAAAAACCCTTTTATTCACACAGGGGAGGGTGGCCAGAGCCCAGTGAGGAGCAGGAGCAGCACTGATGGCAGCAGACCATTTCTGCACTGGAGCCACAGCAAGCAGCGGGTAGCAGCACCTTGCAGTCACACCCAGCCACCACACAGAGGGAATTTCTGGCAATATTTTCCCTTGTGATGGCAAGACAGGCTCAGCCTGGACAAGTCATTTATCTTTGCTTACTCTTTGAGCTGCTGTCAGTGCAGTGGGATTGGTTACTGGAGCTGGGGGACTTCCCCACCACAGCACAGGGCAAAGTCAGGGGTCTGCCCCTCAGTGACTCCAGTGCAAGTCATTAGGAAGAAGATGTAATCTGTAAACACCAAAAAATGGGAAAAACTTTTGGTCTGTGTTTCCATTTTGACAGAAAACTTTGCATATTCATAAATGAAGAACACAAAGAGAAGCAAGTCCTCTCTAAACTGGGAAAAAATTTGGTTAGGGTGAGTGATGAAGGGGGTAAGACAGCCTAATGAGGGACTAAAACAAGCTAATGAAGGACTTGGGAAACCTGGGTTTGCTGGTCTGCAATGGACCCATAAACTCCTCCAGATCACCGGTGGAACTGGAGAACAGCACTTAGCCAAAATTCAGGAACACTCACCAGAACTTGAGCAGTCGAGTTGAATCTCATTGAAGCTGGAAAAGGTGCTCCCTACCTGGAGCTGTCACCTGAAAGAGCAGCGTTTGTGCCCCAGCCTGGAACCTGAGACACCCAGTGGGTGGGGCTGGCACGGCCCAGGCTCCATCCCGCAGGCAGAGGAGGGATGGGAGCTCTGGAGAGCACAGCCAGGGATGGAGAGCACGGCCCAGACCACAGCCAGAGCTGTGCACGCTGATGGTGGTGGGAGAGTCCATAAAAACCAGCCACGAATCTGCTCCTGGTTGTCCAGCCCTCCTGCGTGCAACCAAACAAGGCCCTTGTGTGTTCTTTAGTAACAACAATAAAAGCTGCAGTAAGAGAAAAAAGCTACTTGAGAACAGTTTCTCCTGTCCCTGGAACAATTTATAAGCTATTCCTTTTTTTCCTTCTCTCTTTTTAATTTTTTTTCTTGTTTCTTTTAGAATGACTCAGAGCAAAAGCTTATTTTCCCCAGACCCGTCTTTACCTGAAAGCACAACCCACATCTGCTTGCTGAGCCCTGAAAGCATTGCCCCGCAGGGAGGGAAGAGGCAGATTCCTGCTGCCAGAGCCACTGCTGGGACTCAGAGAGGTCACAAGCAGGAACAACAGTGCTGACAGAGCTGGGCACCCATCATGACATCCAAACCCAGCACTGGTGCAGAAGCTGACACAAGTAACCAGCAGCATTGGTGGCTCCACTGGTTTTTCTTGGCATGGTTCTGCTGCCTTCTGCCATGCAGAGGGAATAACCTGGTTTCATTCAGGAGTTGTTTGATTTAAGAACGTGCACCTCCGCAGGTTGGAGCTGTGCAGACAGGCTGTTTTCATGAGAGAGAGAGTGAAAACAGAGCACAGTTTCAGAAAGAAAGTTTATTTTGAAGTATTTCCTACCATCTGGTCAGCTTATACTTTTAAAAGTTCAATTATCTTCTGAGATAAACTTACTAGCCAAATTAGGAAACTAAATACAATTATTAAAGCATAACAGAACAATTTCAGATTTGCTTTGAGTGCCAATCCAAATTTAACAAGCCCACAGATCCTGATGGATAATTCCAGAAAGATCCTTCAGCTTCATTTCAAACTAGAAGAACGGATGAATGCCTGGGATATGATTTACATTTATTCTCATGTTTTTAATCAAAACTTACACAGTTGTTTTAGCTGGCCAAAACCAGAACCAGGATTTTATAAAAATGTATTCAATTTCTCCATGGAATTGAGGGATTTGAGCAGCTCTGCTATTGAAGTGCTTCACAGTGTGCAACCCAAAGTCTGCAAACCTGGGGAAAAATTCCATGTACCCCAGCATTTTGCAGAGTGATCTTTTATCCAGATGCTCTCCCAACAGCTAGATTAATCTTCTCAATAACTTCTTTATGGAAAAAAAACCCCAAATTTAAAAGAAAACTTCCTCTAAACTCTTGCCAAGGGTTCAGAGTCCTCTGATTTTACACAACAACCTGCATCATTAACACTTCCCCTGTGGTTCCTCACCCTGACACGCACCCAGTGCTGGTCATGGATCACGTAGTGATGCCCCTAAATGATCACTTACCCAACGGATTTCCAACAGGAACAACATATTCATCAAAAGGGACAGAAAGCTAAAATTATCACAAGTGAAAACATCAGGATGCCACAACGCCACTGGCGAAACTTGGTGTCAGAAATGTTTCTCCTTTAGATGAAACACATTTTACCTTTTCCTGTGCACCACGTGGGCTCCTGGACAGCACAGGCCAGTGGTGTTAATTAGGAGCAGCGCAATTGCTGAACACCAGGCAAGAGACACCGAATTCTTGGGCAGGGAGGGGGTTCCCAAGCTTAGTTTATGGATTATGGATGCTGTCATGCTTAAAGGGCAAAGCCCAGAAGGTGTGAGGGGAGTGCTGCTGGCTTTGATAGTGCTACTGGGATAGACCCACAACACAGAGCAGGACATACAATTCAAAGCTGCCTGTACTTAGAAATTCTCAAGCCCTGTATTCCAAGGAAAATCTTCAAAAGCCTTGAAAAACCTTCAACCTGACAACTTTTCCCCAGCAGAGTTGTTACAGGAACAAAAAGATGGCATTTAGAGGAGAACGTGCATTCGAATCCCTGATGGAAAAACACGCTCCTCTTGCAGCAATTTTTGTTGCTGTATTTTTGCACGGGGGTTCAGGAAGGTTTGATTTTGCAGTTTAGCACGTTGAGGCCTCTCAGCGCTCGCTGTTGGAGGGTGCCGATTACCCAGCTTCATTCATCAAAGTGTCACTTTTCTGACAGCCATTAATAAATATACTGCCAGAGCCCCTCACACCTGGCAGCCATGGCACACTGCAACACGCCACTAACCTAATTTGCTAATTGCTGCTTTCCCCATTAATTTTAGTCTGTCTTGTTTGGTGTTGACACGGAGGGGAAAAAGAAATAAGTGTGGGAGAAAAGCAGGCAAGAAAGAAAGCATTTGGTGATTTCTATTTATTTGCTCATTTTTTCCTCACCTTCTATCACCTTTTACTCTGGAACAGCAACTTCTGTGAGCCTCATTTTGCATTTGCCCTTTCTGCCAGAAGGCTGGGGACAGTCCTAATTTTGGTGCTGCTGGGTGAAGGGTTAATAATCCACACCCCCTTTTTTTTTATCCAAACCCAAGCCCAGACTTTAGTGCCTCCAGTTCTGCCAGACCTCCTCCCTGCCCCCCAACGCTGCCCACACCCAGTCAGTGGCTGCACCCCCCGAGCCCACGGGTGCTCAGGTCTGGCTCTTCCAGCACTTCACACCTGCCAAAATCCCTACTCTGTTAATTCAATTCCTGGCCACTCTCGAACAGAGATCACTCAGTTCCATTAATCATGTGATTCTCTGATAAATCTCCTCTTTAAGGCTCGAGCACAGACCAAGTCCTCTGCGGCTGAGCTGGACTGAAGCGCAGGTCTCCAGCCGAGGTCAATTAAGACGAGGAGTACCAGACCCATCAAGCCTTCAGGCAATGATGAATTGTTGTTGCAGTGCTGGTAAAAGTCTCCCTGCAGGACACTCACCAAGCTGTTGTGCTTGGACCACACATTGGGGTCCATATGCTCCAAAGCTTTCCTTTGCCTGATTAGATCCAACAGCGACCTTCTTCACCCACCTCTCCAGCTGTGGTGGCTCTGCCTCCTCTTTCCAGGAGTGGGGCACGAACACACTGGGGAACAGAGGCTCTTCAGGCTCCAGGGAGATGCTTGGCCACAAACGCCTGTCTAAGGAAGCATAAAGACTTGTGCTCTGCAAAGGTTTCCAGGTCAATCATCCTTTGCTTTAATTAATGAAAGAAACGGGCACATCTAGCACAAAAGTAAGAGCTGTGTGTGTCCCTCCAGTCCCCTCAGCCTGCCAGCCTGGATTCGTGTTTCAAAGGCTGTTTTTAAGTACCAGCTGAAAGTGTAAGATTCCTGATCCCTTTGGGTAACCAGAGCCTCCCGCTGCCAAGGCACTCAGACCCCAGCCACACAACCCTTGCAATGAGAGAGATGATCCTCTCTCAGCCCAGGAGCCTGCCTTGTCTGGGAGCAAACATCCAGGACAGCTTCCACTGTCAATCTGTGCTGGATCCAGACATTTCTGATGTCTTATAAAGACCTGGGAGAGAAGAACATGGATGTCAAATGCAGCCAGATGCCACCTTTAGCAGGCATTTGCAGCCTGTTTCCCACACACTGGGTATCCCGGTCTCAGGGGTAGTTCAAGCACTGGGGACACGTACCAGGAGAAGTTGCAGCAAACTGCAACAAAATGTTATCAAGAAAAGTTTAGCTGCTTCTGAAAAGAGTTTAGTGCAAACCCAGTGTTTTTCCTTTAAAGCAGCAGAGGGTATAAATAGACTAAAATTGGATCGTGTCACCAGAAGGGTCAAAACTGGGAATAGTTTAGGTTGTTTCAAAGTGTTGAGTGTATAGGAAAACTACTTCTTTGAATCAGCATTTGTATGACTGCTGCTTGGGGACCAGCTCAGGTCTGGAAGCAAGAAGCAGCCTAATATGCTAATTCAGGACATTGGACAATGTTTTTTCTACCCCTGAAACACGTGTGTGTGTGTCCTTTTAGCTCTTCTGGCACTTAAAACTGTGCCGATATTTAGTTTCACAGTGGCACAGCACTCCTCACAGCTGGCAGAAATGTAACCCACAGCTTCCCTTAACCCACTGGTGGGATCTTTCTGTGTTTCACCTTTACCCAGAACACCTGGGTTGGTTCATACTCACCTTGAAAGGTCCACCACAGCGTTGGGCTGCTGCTCCACAAGGTCCCAGCTCCCAAGGAGCTGAAGGAGACCTGCCACAGGCAGGGCCTTCAACTTCCAAGAGCCTTAGAAGTAAAATATACTATCGTGTTCCAAGTGAAGTTAAAAGGACCCAGTAAAGAGTAACAGCATTTCAGCTTTTAGCCAAAAGCTTCAATTCATGGTCCTTTAAAGTTAAATTTATTGCCTCCATTTAGCAGTGTGTCCCTGTAAAAATCCCGTCTGGCACAGAAAAACCCGTGTGCAGCTCAGCAGTGCTATGGCAAACAAAATATTTCATCCCAGGGATCTAGCTATGTATCCATCTGCCTTTATTTAGGTCCTTGTGTCTGTTTATTCCCTGCAGTGCTCAACGGCTCCAAGCAATGAGGCAGCACAGGTTATCACACTCCCCACTCCTCAAGCCCAGCATCTCCTGCTGCCTGCTGAAGGGCTGACCACCAGCAGGAAAACCTCCAACACATCATTCACCCCTGTGCCTGTGACCCCGGCTTTGTACAACTCCCCTGGCTCTTTCTCCCAGTGCAGACAGAACAAGAAAAACCAGACGGGGCAGAGCACAAGCAAAATTGTCGATGTTCTACCCACCAGTACGAGAACTCCTATTTTTCAGAAGTCAGGGTTACCTCGGGGCTTTGACTGCTCTGCAGTATCACCCCTGCCCTTTAAAGATCCAATTCATGCTCTTGCTCAAGCCTCAACACGCCCTGTGTTTGCCATAAGTGTTGTCTTGGACACCAAAACCAAAAGGAGCCTTTCCCAGGGAGAGTTTTGTCAGAGCGGGTGTACTCGGCGTAAAAAATTTTGTTCGAGAGCACTTTCTGACAAAAGAGAACATAAAGGAAAACATTTTGTTGAAAAATACCAGGTCTGTTGGGGAGGAAGTCCTTTCATCTTCCATGCTCTGGGTTGGTTTTATTACTCTGCGAAGCCATTTTACTGAATTAGTATCGTAATCACGGCAGTGTAATGGGGGTATCGAGCGCTGCAGCAGGAGCCAGATCCCTCAGCTGGTACCAACCAGCATGGCTCCATTAACTTCACTGGAGCCAATTTATATCAGCTGAGGATCTGCCCTTTAGTTTTTACTATGGGAAAGCCAGACTACAAATGGGAGAAACCTATATTAAAAACAAATATCTTCAATCACAGCAGCAGGAATGCAGAAAAATATTGGCTGAGTCAACTTTTATAGCAACGTTTTCTTTCTCTCCTGAGTGCTCAATTTTGAACACTCCCCCTATAAAATTTTCCAAGCCTGGAGCAACTTTCTTCCTTCCTTCCTCACCTGATGGAGGCAACGGGGCTCTGGAGATTCTCTGTCTCTTTGCCCACCTCGGGGAGCTGGCAGCATCCCCACGTTGAGACAGCCGCAGCCTGCAGCCGTGCCACAGGACAATTGTGCAAAGGGAGATCAGGCCACAAACATCTGCTGTTCCCAGGCTGCGTGACCCTTCCCACGAGGAGAAGGTCACTCCACCAGCCCCCTTTGGAAGGCCACCAGGTCCCTCAAATGAAAGCACACTGAAGAGTTCAGGGCCCCTCAGCAGCCTTGCAGTAAGTGCCTTTTGTTCAAAGCCCAGAGCTGTTAATTAAAGACTGGTGATTAATGATTAAAGTCCACGTGGTTCCCATCTCAGGCTTAAAAAGTCCTAGGGATGCTGACTTTGCTGAAGGCTCCGGTGCGAGGTTCTGGGACAGGAGGAGCTATTTATAGAGAAGTCCATCAGAGCTCTGAAAGGAAGTGCTCCTTCCACATAATTAAGAGGGAAAAAATACCATTTCCAAAAAGTAGAAAGGTCAGATATTCAGAATAGGTAAACAAGCTCTCTGCCTGAATAAGCCACAGCCAGAAATGAGAATCTTTCTGTGTGCACTTTCCCCAACCAGCTGTGTTCAGCTCTTGGACTCTGGTTTCTATGGCAAATATTCTCCCTTTGGGAGTTCAGAATTCATTGTCCATAAAGCTCCTGGATTCTCACCTCTGCTCATGAACAGCGGACACAAAGGGCTTGACATGCAGGGTCTGACACACTGATCAGGGCAGTGTGTGCTCAGTGCCAGGGGTTGCTCTTAAAGGGCTTTCCAGTTGCATTTGCTGTGCAGAGCACACTCAGATAAGCACCCTACAGGTCACAAAAGCTGTCCCACCTGGACAAGCATGTTAAGAATGACACAGAAGGGCCTTTTGCAGCCCAGCTCCTCAGTCCCTGAAGCTGGTGCAAGGTGCTTGGCTTTCCTGAATGCTGTTAAATTCATACTACTCTACAACTTTCTTAAATACTCTGAAAAATTTTAAAACAAAGCAAGGGCTGTCCAGGACTGTTACAGAATTGGTCTGCTCTGTGGCCAGCTGGATGTATCAGTCCTTCCTGAATTACAGTCTGAACACTTCAGGGTAGGATCTGGACCTCCCAGCTTCAAACTCTCACATTAGACGATGCCAGAAAAGCAACATTTGGCTTCTGCTGCCCTCCACTGTGAGTGAAGGATGTCAGGGCAGCACAGAGCCACACTCAGACCTGGCCCAACCATCCAGCATGAGGGAAGGAGGCTCCAAACAGAGCCTACCTCGGCTCAGGGTAGGAAAATCCAAATCAGGGGGATCTTTTTTTGATATCTGCACTACCATGGCTGAATTCTGTCTGAAGTTTCAAAAACTGTTTGAAGTTTTATTATTATAAGGCATTGGAAATATGAATACTTTGCTCAGGTCCCTAGACTGGGACATTACTGACCAGTTACAGACCAGGTGCCTTTCCTGATTATGAACTCTCCCTCTCTGACCGCATTCAATTAGAGAAGGCTTGATTTATGCTCTGTATGTTAGGGAGTAGCCTCTCTTCTTATAAAAAGGTATATAAACATGTTTTGACAGCTCCTCATTCGCTTCAGTCCAGCATCTGATTTACTGCAGTCCACAAATCACAGGAACAAAGAGCCCCTGGGAGTGCTCAGACCCCAGCTCCTGCTCAGGGGGGGACTATTGGCAGGGCTGGCCCAGCTCAGCCGTGGCTGTGGCCCCACAAAACCCCTCTCCTGTGCTGTAACCAAACAAGCAGACATTTCTTAATCAGAGGCAGTTGTGTTGCTCAGATATGCTTTGCCCTGCATAAACTCACACTGATTTTTCTGACCAACATCTCGTCTTTTTAAGTCCCTGTCTGAAGAAGAAGAGAGGCTCCACGAGCTCTAGATGCACTGCCTGAGCTAGTTATGGTTGGTCCTGCTCATTGCCTTTCCTGCAGACTGGAGCAACGTCAGCCTTTTCACAGCCAGCAGGGAGCTCCCCCAGCTCACCCCAGCACTTCATGCACATCAAACAGCCCCACAATCTCATTTGCTGGCTTTTTCATCGCCTTCTAGTGAATTCCATCTGACCCCACAAACCCAAATACATCCAGCTTCTCTGAGAAGTCCCTAAATAGTTGTTTTTCCACCACTTTCTGCCCCTTTCCTTTCCCTGTTTATCTTGACAAGAATATCATGTACCTTTTCTTTGGTTTCACACCATTGCTGTAATCCACCCTTCTGTTGAAACACCGCATTTTCAAAATCTGAGTTAAAACAAACGAACATCCCCTTAGATAAACATTGCTAAGTCTGAGTCCCATTGCCACTGTTTTAAATTTTCAGGTCTCCCTGCAAAATGAAAATTTTAAATTGTGGTTTTGGGGGGTTTCCTCTCCCTGTCCTTCAATCATACTTGTGGGATGCAAGTTAGACATGTTTATGTTGAAAATCTCGGTAGGAGTTCTCAGAGCCTAATTATTCCCTATCAAAGTATAATAAATCCTAGATAGCTTGCATAGGCTTCAGGAGATTGTGGACTATCCCCTTTTGACTTCAACAGCCAGAAAATTAATATACATGTGTGGGTTTTTTTGTAATGTAAATGGACAATAATTGAAGGTGGACTCAATGAGCAGATCTTGTTTTCAAAGGCCATAAAACATCCCATTTTTCCCTTTATGGCGTAAACTGTGGGAAAGAATTGTTCTTCAGAACTGCTCACACCACTGCCTTTCTGACAAGCACTCAGCCCTGGAATCCTGCTCTACATTTCCCTGGAATTCTTCTCACAGCGTGTTTTGCACTGCTGTCTCTCAGGTTTTGTGGTCTCTCCACGAACGTGTCCTACAGGACACTCCAGAGCTTCAGCACATGTTCCACGTGCGCCTGCTCCACGAGCAGACACACGCCTGGTTTTTGGCTGGTGGCTGCTACCGCTTAAGCTGTGTGGTTTCAGAAATGTCTTCTTACAACTCTGCTGGTAAAGGAGTGGCACTTCTCCTTCGCCCATACTGTTACGGGGCTGGAATTCATTAGATGGCTTTCTCTGCTTTGTTTTAGCCTGTGCAGGAATGTGTTTGCTCCGCAGTGCCCCAGGCAGCTCAGCAGCAGCAGGGCTGGAGCCCAGCGAGACAGGCACTGCAGGATCGTGGAATACTCAGAGACTGCATTAAAGTCACAAACACTGTGAGCATATCCTTATCCATCCACAGTGATAGTTCTCCTGGCTCCAGGAGTAAAATATAAAGTGCTTCCTGCGAAGAAACGGAGCCATTAGTGGGTAATTAATGCAAGCCTGGAATGCTAAAGCAGCATGAGTAATAGGTCTTTTGAAGTTTGGCCACAAGAGGAGTGGGGGGAGAATCTCACATATCAATTTGACCTGACTCAAAGCTTTAACCAGCAAAAGGTCCAAAATGACATAAAATAAAGGTTCTAGCCTGGAGGATATGGTCACTCGTGTTTAAGGTCTCATAGCCACGAAACCAGGCAGAGGAACATTCCCTCTGCCATTCCCAGGCAATCAGTGACCCCAAGGTCCTCACTGCATTATGTAAAACAGTCAAATGAAAATACAATTTATCTGCTTGTTTTTAAAGATAGGTTTTCTTGGAAGAACTCTTTCCCCAACAAATAGCTTTCTTCTACCTGGTAATGGGGTGATCTGTCTCCGTCCACTCTGTGGACCCTGGGAAAACAGGACATCAGCCTTTGGACAGTAAATTTCAGGAGTTTGTGGGCAAAAAAAGCCCTGGCTCAAATCTAAGGTTTTACCTAAATAATGTGTCTTTCAGTAAGATCAAAAATGTCGAAAGAAAGGTATGATCACATACTGAAGAGCAAGTTTCTAATAGTTAGAGCTAGAAAACTGTCTGCCTTGAGTGGTGAGAAGAGCCAGAGCTCTCCATAGCCCTCAAAGCCAGAGAAAGCAAGCGTTGGTTACACCACAGCTTTCAAACTGATTGTAAAAATGGATAAAACTTCAAAAGATGTAATCCCATGGTCTGTTACTCTGAAGTAAATCCAGCAATTTAGTGGAAATCAGGAGTGGGTTACTCCGGATTTAAGCAAAAGAAGTTTTGCCTGATGCTTTTAATAGTTGCAACAGAACACAAACATCTGGGTCCAATTCCCCACTGATCTGAGCCCTTAGTTACCACAACTGTAAAATACCTTTTTCAGTGGAGAGAAAACCAGCATGAAGTGTCTTTTTGTGCTGACAAACGCCATTACAATGAAGCATCACCTAGACCCGAGCCCAGCCAATTCCCTTTGTTCCCAATTTTCACAGGCACTGAAGGCTTGTCCTCACTTAAGCAAAGCAAGTCAGTGCCGTGACAATGGAAGATAAATGTCTAATACATGAACACCAGAGGAAAGACTTAGGATGTGATTGTAACCACAAGGATAGGTCCGTTCCAGAGTGGGAATAATTAGCCCTTTAATTAAACTTATCTTGCTGCTAGACAAGAGCAATGCTCAGCAACACCTGGCCTGGAACATTCCCGTCTCTGCAGGCAGCAGATGGAGCGCACAGACACCATCCACCTCCCTCCTACCAGGTCCACAGTTGCCTGTGCCAGTAATTAAGGACTGGGACAATGTCTGAATTATTGAGAACATCACCAGACATTTCCTTGTCTGATTTGCCCTCATTAGGTAAAGCCACACTTTTCTTTTTGCTGATTTTCTCCTCATCCTTTCCCCCCTTTCCTGCCATCCTGCTGTTACAGTCCTCCATTCCTGTCCAGGGCAACGCAGAAACAAACTCAGATTTTGCAGCAACTTGCAGGCAAGTACTTCCTGGGGACTTCAGCAGGGCTTTGCTGAGACAAATTCATCCAGGTGACAGCCAGCACAGGCCTGAAAGTGTTAGCCTCCGAGTTAACTGCTTCTTTGACCCCTCCTTGGTGCCCTGAAGGGGAATTAATGGAGATGTCAGGCCTTTGGGATGTTTCCACATCCCTCCTGAAATCATTACAACATAATGACAGAACAGGGGCAGGTGAAAAGTTTAGCTGCTCCCATAGCCCTCCTCCAAGAGCAGCCTGCTTGGGAAAAACGGAATGCAGGAACAAATCAAGTATATTTAGCAATGCAAAATATGTAAAATATACTCGGTATCCAGTGATTAAAACTTTTCCACGGATTAGGCTATTTAAACCCAGGTAAACTTCACACATCCCGTTATCCCATAGCAAGTGGCTTCATGTTATAACTGTATATCATATGGAACTGTAAATTAGTTTGTTCATATTAATTCTGTGACCTGATGAATTTTTTTGACACTCCTTACTCTATCTGGTGAGAAACAGTGATGAGCTGTTCCCTATTTAGTTTCTCCTGGCAGCTCAGGCTTTTATGCACCCCTGTAACAGGCAGGTTTCCTTTTCCCAGCTGAAGGATCCAAAGTTAATATCTCTATAAAGAGTTACTAATTATATCCTGCATTTGATCACCTCCACTGCAGCTTTTCTGTTCTAACCACGCACTTGGGATGAGGACTGAAACCTCACAGACTATTCAGAGTTTGGGCACATCAAAGATATCCACAGTGAATGGGCAGCAGAGACATTTCTATGGAAATGACTCCCAGATCTCTTTCCCTGAGCACAAACGTCTTGCTTAAAGACCATTGCTGAAAATAATTTTAAAAAAAAGTTAGGACTGATTTTCTCCATTTCCTTTGCTTTGCATTTAACAACGTGCAAATTCATCCACCTCTTCATCACTCACTCAACATCAAGAGATTTCCTAATCCTTTGTCCAGTGTAATGCAATAGTTAATCTCAGAATTTCCTTCTGAACCCTCTCACTGGGACACAGCAGGACTAACCACTGACAAAACAGCTTTCACAGGACCAAGCTCTGCTGGTCTGAAACAGAAGGTCACATTTTAACTTAAAACCCTCCTTAAAACAGTCATAAATTCAGAGGTGTTGGCCTTGTGCTTGTTGTGGGTGAAACTCAGCAAGCTGTAGAGCATGTGGGAGCACACGAATTTTAACCTTAAATCACTTGAATTCTAGGCCATGGCTTACCTTGAACTAGATAAAATCAATCCACTTTTCTCAGCAACTTGGAAAAGCTTCCTACTTTGCTTGCAGTGAAAAATTTCCATGGATTATCCATTCCGTGGTTCCAGTTTTGTTCAGGTGTATTCTCTATCGGAACCATTTAGTCAAGAACACAATCAGGAGCCAAATTAAAAAGACACTTGCAATTCTCCTGGTATAACAGTTTTGCACATGCCATGTGCCCACAGCATCCATCACAGCAGGGCTCAGCGAGGAGTTGGAATGGCACAAGGAGAGCTGCATCTATGATTTCTGTAATGGCATCATCTCACAGGGGAATCTTAAAATCTTGGGAAGTCAACATTTACTGGCCTTTAGATTTAGATTGAAAAGACAATGAAGAAAAAATCCCCAAATATTACAATTGAGAAAGATGAGGCTCACATTAAGGTATTAGAATTGGTTGAATAATAATAAAACTGGACTCATTAATATGTTCTCAAAGAAGCATGCCAGCTTTCTGGGGTGACATTAATCATGGCTTGAAATTATTCACTTGAAAAGTCAGCATGAGAAACTGAAGCTTGATGTTTCATCCATTTTAGAACACATTCTTTCTGTAAAAAGTCATACCAGAATTTAGTGGTTATTACTCTCTTGTTAGAAAAAGTTCTCCCATCTGATGGAGCAACATGGATTTGGAGTCTGTTAACATTAACCAAAAGAGAAAAATAATTTTCTAAGGTGAGCTGGTCCAAGTCCCAGAAAAAACAACAGACATAAATCACTTACCAAAAAGTGAGTGCTTTTCAATAAATAAGAATAATTTTTTACTAAACGAAACAAAACAAAACAAATTTAAAAATGAGGTCGAGTTTGTAACTCATTCTTTTACAAGGATTATTTGACTTGGACTAATTTCTATTTTTCAGCTGTGAGAGTATCACGGAACATAAGCCAGAGCATAATGGCCAAAGAAGCGACCTGTAAGTTTGTTTTGTCTCTCCATTTGTTATAATATCCTGCTGAGTTACATCCATAATTTAAAAGAAATAAAGACCTTTAAGGTAAGAGAAGGACTCTGTCATCACATTTATTTTTTGTCAAGAAGTGGACAGGAATTCCAGGTATAAAGAAGTGGAGGGAGAAAATGAAGCAAGAAGGTAAGGTGAGTTACCCAGCACTAAACTGGACCACAAAATGACACAGGAGGAATCTGCAACAGCCCCAACAGGAGTCACATCCAAATCTCAATGGAACAGTTTGAATGAGCACAAGAGGAGTACAGCTTGTGTCTCTGCACAGAAATGGTAAAATATTTTGCTCTTTTGTTTGTTTTAAATAAAGGGTGAAGATGGCACAAAATTCCCAGAGGATTTAGGTGCTATTCCTGTTTCCCTTGCAGCTTGCACAGAGCAAGCAGATCTGCAGGCAGCCCTGAAGAGAGCTGATACACACAACTGGAGGGGTAGCTAGCCTCATTTGCATATGCAAAGTGGAATGAGAGTTTATTACTACTAAAATAATACTTGAGATGTTTGTTAAATTCAATTACAATTTTAGGCAGTACCTTAACAGAATCCTTTTTAAGGCATGTGTCCAGATGAACAGAAGTAGACTGAGTCAAATCCCGTGTGTCCCGCACCAGTGTGGAAATGCCTCTGGAGAATTCCTCACTCTCTTGCAGGAGACTGGAACCATTTGTATCATCCCCTCTCCCTGTCTGTCCCTGGGATGGAGACAGGCACAGTTTAGATAACATTTCTGCGCAGGCAACTGGGAATATTTGCACCCCAAAGCTCATGAGCCCCAATGTTTTTATTTCTCCAACAACCTTGGCTTGTGCAAATGCAATACAGTTGGGGTCAGCAGTTATTTTCTTTAAAAGAAATGTTTGTTACAGGGTTATCCAAGGGCAATTTTATTCAGAAATGGGGGGAAAGCCTCAAAACCTAAGCCGTTCTTCCAAATATTTTTGCAGTTTCCTTGAACTGTGAAAACTGGCAGCAGTGCATGACTTTCCTGCTGTCCTCAAGACACAAATGGAGAGATGGATCTATTCTCCACAGGTTTTATGTCCAAATAGAGTTGTGGTTCTGGAAAGTCAAGAAGAAAAAGATAAGGCTGATCCCTCAGTGATAAGGAGACCTTTGGGTGCAGGTGAGAAGATGGCTCTGCCTGACAATGGAACACGGCTCCTACAAACACCATCACTGCTGGTAAAAGGCAGGACCCCAAAGAGATGCTGTAGGAAAAGAAAGGCAACATCTCAGTGCCTGAGCACTGCCTCAAAAAGCAGCAGAGGCCCATCAGCAGGAGAAAAGATGCTCCTGGTTGTAGGGAACTACAACAGATTCATTCTCAGTTCAGACGAGCCTCTTCTCCCTGTCCCCTTGCAGGGATGTACGAGAGCAGCCATGCAGAAAAACACGACAGAAAAGGAGAAAACCCACGGGACTAAACACAGAACTGGTGTGAACACGAGCATGAGAGCTTTGATTTGGCAAAAGGTCAGTTCTTGATGCCCACAATGGGTTTGCCCCTCTCCCTGAAGGTGAAACGGGGGATTTCTCCCTCTCTGTGCCATGTTTGTTCCCTGGGCTTCAGCTGTGAGGGCTCTTGGCCTCTCGCAGCCCAAAGAGGCCTTCTGCCCATACATTCACAATTAGGACCACAAATTGACCATTAGGTCCTTTATTAATCTACTCCAATTTCTATGTGAAACACCTCATTCCACTGCTTTGGCTACTGGCCCCTAGCATAACAAGTTACATGGGACTTGTCTCATCAAAATATCATCATGTCTAAATAGAGGATCTGTCTGAACCACAGTGAAAATGAGTAATGATCACAATTATGGGCCGTATAACAGCCCAATAAAATCTAATTAAAATGATCCACATCCCATCTGCCAACAGCACATAAGCAACACCAGTCATGGGGGGGTGGGCAGGGGAAGAAAGTAAATAACACTCCCTTAATTTTTAAAATATGAAATATTTCATGGTGAAAAAGCTATTTACATTTTATAACTAGTTCCAAACTGTGCTGCCAATGAACTTCCGTGATGATGGGAGTTTCATCACCCTTAACTTAGGGGAAGTTTTGGGGGCTGCTCCCTGAGAAAAAAAAATCATATCATAGAATCATAGAATAGTTTGGGTTGGAAAAACCTTAAAGATCACCTATTTCAAATGCCCCTGGTGTGAACAGAACACCTGCCATTAGACCAGGTTGCTCAAAGCCCTGTCCAACCTGGCCATGAACACTTCCAGGGATGGGGCATCCCAAGAAGTTCCCTCAAAATAAGCTGTTCAGGAGAGCCTGAGCACTTTGACTTTAACAGAGATGTTAACCAGCACCCTCTTGTAACACCTGATTAAATTGCCTTTGTGCTCTGCTCTGACAGAAAGGAGGAAACTTCTCCATCTCTTCTCCATAGCATGGCTGGGCTTTCTGGTTGGCTCTCCAGTGATCAATTCAAATGTACAAATTTGTGAACATTTCTATGCCGAGGTACTGAAGCCATCCAAAATTTTCAGATTCCGGAACAGGAAGGGACTCACAATGAAATTTATTTTCTTCTAGCAGAATCCACCTGGGATGGAGTCCATTTTTTGCATTTTATGTGATTAGTCTCCATCCATCTGCAAAATGGTTATCACAGTTTCAGTCTCAGCTGCCCCAGAGCTGCAGAGGTTTCATCCCTCGCTGTTTTCATATGGCTGGGGTCCATTTTCACACTGCTGCACCAAGGTAAAGCAATTTTAGCTGGGTGCAATTTTTTTAAAGGAAGCAGAAGGGGTCACAGCTTTGTTTTGACTGTGGTTGCCCAAATTATCTAACCTTTGACTGGGGAAGAAGTTCAGGAATGCAGAGCCACAGCAGTCTCCAGAAGGAGTGTTGGGATAAAATGAAAGAGGGGAAAATACATATTACACACATCACCTCTGGGAAACAGTAATCACAAGTTATTAAACATTCTGTCAAAAGCTCTGCGGAGTCCTTTTCTTCCCTGCCCAGTTTTGTTAGCAATAAAGGCAGCTTGCTAATATTTGTCACTTTCAAATTCATAATTTACTACTCAAAAGGCAGCAAAGGTACATTATATTTTCATAAAAGTCTATGAAATTGTCCAATTTTCAGAGCTGCAGGAGGACTAAAACCCTGTGCTGTGGCACGGGTCCTTTCATGCATTATGGATACACAGATTTTACAATTCAAAGCAACAGTTCTCACCTTTCCCATTGCCTGGAATCTTGGATGGTGCTTTAGGAGGTGCAGCGGCTTTTGAGATTGACAAACACACATGTATTGAAGGCAAAAGGATTGATGGACAAGGCATCCCAGATGCCATCATTGTATTTAGGGCAGGGATGTGGCTCTCTTCTCCAAGAGTCGCTCCAAGCATTTCAGTGGTCAAAAAAACCCATTTCCTATGCTGGAAATCATTGGGATTTTCACTGCTAGTTCTGAGTTAGCAACCTGTAAGAAAGAGAGGTACATTTTAGGAGTGCACTTGGTATAAATATCCAGTGAGGATGGACAGGACTTGGACCTTCAACCCAATTATGCTTTCAAAGCAGATTATTTCACCAGTCATCATACCCTATAGATTCACACCAAATCTTTGGATCCTCCCCATTACAACAGGTTCTAATTAGGTATTGTAAGTATGTTCCTATTGTCTTGCTCTTGTGGATTCTCTGGAGTCTAATAAGGCATTGTACTCATTAATGTAGGTTTATTTTCCTGTAGCTAGAACCCTCTAGCCCTGGGCACCCTATTCTAATAAAATTCATAGAAGGTTAATCTCTTTCAGCCCTACTGAGAGAATAAGTTTTAAACAAGCTAAAAGGGGTTGCCAGTTTGCCTGCCTGCAATCAAACTTCAGCCTTTTCCAGTCCTCAAGACAAAATCCTGCCTCTGCATGTTCCTGAAGCCAGCCCTGCCTGACACATTAGAGCAGCATTTCATTTTTTCCAAGTTTAATGCAGACACAGAGCAGTTTCTTACTACACACTTAACTCCTGTTGGCTTGAGGAAGGTTTACTTACATTCTTCTAGGGAAATTAGAGCCCATAGACACAGAGTTTGCCTACCCATACACATGCCAAGAGACATGCCAAACCTCATCACATCCAGCCTAAGAACTCCCATTTGAAAATTAAAGGCAGGTTCCAAAAGCTTTCACTTCCTGAAGCATGGATTTTGCTATGTAGTTAATTTTGCAAGCTTTGAAATTTTACTCTGTATATCCCCCTTTTTCTAATATATTGAAAAATCCATTGACAACATTTTTGATGCTCCTTTTCACTTGAAATTGAATCTCATTCCCTGTTCTCTTCCCTCCCCTCAAAAATCTTCAAATCATCTCCAAAACTATACTTCATACACTGGAGAAACATAAAATAATTCCGTATCTCCAGTCTGCTCAATATAAATATTTCATTATGAACAGCTCTGCTGTAAATTGGCCCAAGTGTGGAGAATAAGAAAAATAAGTAAGATAAGTCAACTGCCTACATATGGAGTGGGCCACAAGCTGGATTTGGGTGAAGGGAGGGAAAGAGGAAGGGGCTGTAATTGCAAACCAAAAATCTGCATTTCCAAGTGAGGATGAAGATCCCCACATTGCCATAAAAGAAGGGCAATGCCTCGTGTGTCCCTCTCCAGCCAAAACTGTGAGGGAGCTCCTAACGCCTGGAAAAGATTGGAAAGGCTGAGCAGGCAAGTGACAAGGGAGGTTTATTAAATCAAATGAGATTCGATACTAACGTAGCTCACTGCTATGGATCCTGAATCCAATATCCTACATGAGACAGATAATGACATAGTCAGTGGGAGGTCCTTCCAAAGGGGGGAAAAGTACAGCTATATTTTATATTTTATTCTTTTTTTTAATATCCTTTTCTATCTTGGACCTTCGCAGAAGGGAGGGGAAGTTTGTCTCATTTCTACTTTTTTCCCTGCTTAGAAAAAAGAAAACCAATTTTGTCACATATATATGCAAGAGACCAAAGCCAGAAATTCACAGGCAAGTGGCATGCAATCAGGAATTTGAGAATTAGGCCAGGGAGAGTTTGAGATGAAGTGTGCTGGGTTGTGGAGGTTTTGGAATTAATTTGCAGAAACTCAGTATTCAAGCAAAAAGGGCCAACTTCCCAGCTTCTGTAAAATGAAACCAAAATAACTGAAGTCAAATTAATTCCACTGATTTACCCCAAATCCCATGGCTTATTTCTGGCCCATTCATAACCAGCATTATTCAGTACATCCACTCTGAGTGGGGACCTTTAAGTCAGAGCAACAAATTCCCGTTTTCTGAGAACCCTGGTAGCAGAAAGCTGATATTCCTCAGTTCCTAATGAGCAACATTAATATTACACAGGAGATTTCTAATAGACATGAACACAGGGTCTCTCCCTTAGGCACAGCTTCCATCTTTGCTCTTTGGGCATAAAGCAAAGGAAAAACCCAGTTGCAGGGCTCTGACTGTCAGGATGAGCTCAGCAACAGCAGGACTCAGTCACCTTGTACAGTAAATATTAACACAC